>JAPYZS010002138.1:0-20239 GCA_030522925.1 Trissolcus japonicus
AATAAAGAAAGTTCGGCCCAAAAAAGGGTAGTTGGAAAAATAATAAACATTTTGGCGCTGAACAAAAATGGAAGAACAAAAAAGCAAAGGAAAAAAAAATAAAAAGACGAAGGAATGCAAGAGAAGCAGGGGTCATAAATCATTATTAATTCTAATACACAAACCGCGCGCGGGCATGTAATTCGTCGAATTGAAGAGCATTAGATAAGAAAATGATAATGAATTATTCATGGAACGGTTTGGAGAGCGTACAAGGGGAGTAATTGTTGATAGCAATTTTTCCCCGGTGTATTTTATGAATTAGCATTCGATCGTACGAGATAAGTATCGACTTCCCGATGAGATAACTCGCGGCATCTGCTAAATTAAACACAATTTTTCTCTATTTATCGACGCGTAATACAAAAAAAGAAGACAAAACTCAAAAGAACAAAAAAAGATAGACGGAAGAGGGGCGCACAGAAGGAGGAAGAAAACAAAATAGCTCGTGACGTTTGTAGCTGACCAGACATTAAATTTAATTGTGAGAAAAGTCGCTCTGAAGCGCTTATAATTGCGCACTTCAAGTCCGCGCAAGAATGACAAAGGGACATTGCAACCGGAAGCCCGATGAGCACCTGTTGGCGAGGAGACACGTCGGCCGAAGATCGGCGTTAATTTCGGTGCACTCACGCGCGTACACTCGTTATCTCAGGTGACCTCAACTTTTTCAGGGCATGTGCGCAACGCAGAAAGGGCCCACATCCTTTTTCTCGCCTGGCTTAATTAAATGCACCCAAATTCCGCTCGACTTCCGATTCCGATACAACAAGAACAAAAAAAAATGACTATACAAATTATCCAATTATAGCTTCGGTTGCGCCCAATTTTCACCTGCAACGCTCTCAAGTTTCATTCAATTTTGCAAACAGCGTCCTCGCATTGAGGTTTTTAACCTTCCGAACTGCCATCTGGAATCGACGAGTGGAACTAATTTGTGTCAAAAAACTTTGCAAGTAGTACTTCCGTAAACAATTGATGAAAAGTGCTATAATGTTATCTGAAACATCGCACTCAGAAAAACAAATTTCATTCGACCTATTGAATTTTAATTAAATTAAATAAATTTTATTAGATTTTCAAATAAAATTTATTTATTTAAAATTTATTTAGCATCAACTGGGGTAAATATGATATGGGGCTAATTTGTGACAGGCTAATTTTATTATTAATAAATTACAAAAAATGTCTTATATCATAAGAGAATATTGTTCTCCCATATCTTACAAACAATACTGATGAAGTTTGAACTAAAATTATTGAGAAATTGTAATTGCTTTTTTAATTTTTATTCAACACGACACAAATCTTTGATTTTTAAAGTTTTGAGCGTTCCATTTAAAGTTAGTTTAGTTTTATGCATTAGTTTTACTATAGTTTTATTACAAAAATTTAATAGGTTGAACGAAATTTTTTCTCTGAGTGTAGTGTCATCTGAAAGTTGAGGGTGGATTTAATAAAAATACAGAATTTGTTTACATTGTTATTAATATTCAATTGCACTGCACGTAACAGAATATCGATACTGAAATTAACCAAGAGGTGGTGCAAAAATGTTATCAGATGAATAAAAATTTGAGAAAGGGAGGGAGGGGGGGGAAGAGGAGCACGGCTTAAAATTGCTATGGTTATATAGAAAAAATTGGAATATAATAAAGGTATATAAATATAATTATACACGCACACTTGAAGAGAGAATGGGTCTGAGAAATTTTTCGAGTCGAGGCTGTTATCACGCATTTGCATAATTCATGGATAAATAACGCTGGATGCAGGAAGCATTAATCGTGATACAAGTGGAACGTACCTGCTCGTAGTCGAGGGTCGCCGTGAGCGTGAACACGCCGGTGCTAGGATTCAGCGAGAACACGTCGTTCGCCCAATCGGAAATTAGAGCGTAGCTTAATTGACTGTTCGGCCCATCGGCGTCCAGGTCCGTCGCTACTACCTGGCCGATCTGGCTGCCCCGCGGCACATTTTCGGCCACGTCAAAAGAGTACGCCTGCGCTCCAAAAACCGGCGCATTGTCATTCGTGTCCGTTACCTATCAACACATAATTTTTTTTACATTTTATTGCTTTATTACCTTCCCTTTTTGTTTCAATCATTAGCTACTTTTTTTTTTTCTAAAATGTCAACGAACTCCCGAGAATGCCTTTTGAAAGACTTTTGAACTTCTGATAACACAAATTAACTCAAGAATTTATATTTTTTTCAAACTTTTTTCTTTCTTTTTTGGTAGGATAAAAAGTCAAGATAGAAATCACTCATCATGACCCTGAAAAATAAAGTTTAACTTTAGTAAATTGAGCTCGATTGCGAGGCAGCAGAGAATTGCGCCGAGATAAACAAACGGTGACCTTGCGGTGATGTTTGACAATGACAGCGTCGTTGGGATTTATTCGTTTCGGAGTGGGGAGAGGAGGCGAAATTGCAATAAACTATTTTTAATTAGCCGGGTGTAAAATTTGATGGGCAATTTATGCGCGCGACCAACAAAATTGAAATATTAAAATTAATAAGTGGCCATTGAGATGAAGAAAAGCAGCGTTACGGTATCGATGTGGTGTATTATAAATGAAATATTGCGACGGAGCGATGGCGAAACATCGCAATGCGCGACGTCGATATTAACATCCTGACTTCAGATAATTGGAATATAAAATAAGCCGTAAGGAGGCATATTTATGTCCTCGCATTAAGGTACGAGCTGGATAATGAACAACATATTTAATATTGAAATTATTGAAGAATTTCCGATCCGACCTTGGGTTCTGAAAAATTGTACAATTGTAGGGAGACCATTTCCATCAAACTTTGATACGAAAGTGAAAGAGAAAAAAGCGCTTAAAAAGGGACTGCCAGTCGAACAGAAAGCGTGATTAAAGAAATTAATTAACAAATTTTGTCGCAAAGTTTGTTTCCATTTTCATCAACTTTTTCATCGCTTAGATCGGACGGGTTGGATAAATTGGCACGTCGGGAGGAAAATCTCGTGCGAATCTAGAAAGTCGTGACAATGGGCTGGATTATGGCGGGAAGCGTAGGCGACGGTTACAGTTTGATTAAGAACCTCTCGCGCGCGGGAGAAAATGACAAAGCAAAAAGCCACGGGTGAGATAATTGTCTGAAAATGTCAAAGACGAGAAAGAAGAGAGGAGGAAAAAAGAGGGTAAACAATAACAGCCGACAGAATAAGAATATCATAAATAAGCGTCGATTTGTTCGACTGTTCCGTCGGGTTTACAACGTAACCTACGAGATTGTTGGGCATTTTTTTTCCTCCACTCGCTTTGATCGATGTGGTAATGATTGCATTGCGTTGAGAGTGAAAATGCAGCCTTTGTGTTCTGGTAAATTGTTTTTCGAACGCTATCGAGTTTGCATCATAAGTCACTGGTGTTGATTCGCCAACCATTTTTCTTTTTCTTCCTTTTTTTCAATCGAAAAGTACGTTTGATAATTATTTTGATTCCGATTGGATAATTGCCATCTTCAACAAGAAATTTAACCTTTCGCAAAAATCCTCATTGCGGTCAGTTGATCAGACTTTTCATGAAAAAAAAAAAAAAAAAAAAAAAAAAAACAGGAACAATAAAATTTAATTGAAATTTAAATAGATGTTACCTGCAATTAAATTTTCAATTGAAATAAAAAATTGCCCTTTATTTGGTACAATATTACACATTCGTTTTTTACAGTGCACATTAAACATTCAAATCAGTTACTAAAATCTGCAATCGTTTTTTCCTTTCTGTTATTAAAAATATGTAAATTTTCAGTTGGTTTGCCAGCGAGGCCAAAAAGAAATCATGAAGATGAAAAAGGAGCAAGAACCGTTGGGTTTGCAGGGACAAAATAAAGCAACTGGTAGAGGAAGGGTGAAAATGAAAAAGAAACTACAGCGAAAAATGGATCGAAAAGGTTTGCGGACGAAGAGAGGCAGGAGACGAACAAAAAAAAGAAAATAAAAGAAAAAAAACAACGTGAGACGAGGATTCCGCAACTGTCGGTTCATGGGTCCTCGGAGCAAACTATGATCGGATTGGCATTCCTGTTGCCTTTAAAAGACCCGAGCCGGACAATGCTGAGCCTTAAAAGAATTCCAGCCATTAAACGTCATAAAGACAATTTTTGTGATTGTATACGTCGTGCTGGGTATGCTCGTTAAACGTGCGGGCTGACTTTTTATAACGTTGAATTGTTACAAATGTCCATAGTGAAATATCGGCTCTCGAATCCGATCAATGAATATTCCTATTGTTTGCGATCCACGGTTTGCTAATTTTCTTTCATCCACACGACGGAAACCCGTTATGCCTGTTTCTCTTTTTTCTTCATTTTTTCTTTCGACGACTAACGAAGATCATCCGTAGTGCCATTGCAGTTAGACAAAAAGCGTGCACTGATTTAAATGGCGATTTTGAAGGAAGAAAATAACCCCTGGACATGAAAGATGAAAGGGTCGATTGTTCAACGAGTCGCGACGGGTCAATCCGGCCCACGCCGTGAGGTCAATCCAAGCCCGAGCTATTACTCAATGCTCTTCTCGTAGACCCGAAGAACTATCTCGAACTGGAAAGCAAGGCTCGATTCATCCGTTTCGATTTATCGTTCGAGATCAAGATATCTCCTCTCCACTTCTGGGACGATCATTCTTTTTCGGATGACTACTGCGTTGATTTCATAATTGAGTCATGGGCATTATAGGAAAGGCGAACGTTCTAGGACGCGTTTCCTGGGCCTATCTCGGCAATCGATCCCAGGTGGTTGACTCTTTAATTGATAGCACGACGAAATTGGCTGCAAAACAAAAATGTCCAGTCACCCCCGGTGATTAGTCAAAACGGTTGTAAACAGTACGAGCCTGCCACTTTGGTTTGATCAGCCATTTATATCCGCTATGATAAATCGTTCAAGCTGAATATTCTAAAGTACATTCTAAAATATATTTTACTTTTGGTGTAAAAAAGAATGACAACATTTTACACAATTACATTAATTTTTACATTTGAAGTTGTAACATAAACAGTTGATACGAAACGAGAAGATAAAAAGTTGATGCGAAACAATAAATTCTCAGCCGAACGTTTTAATCGCAACGTTACGAAATTAAAGATGAGTGTTTTCTAGTCACGTTTAATGATTAATCGTCCGCCGCTCACCTCGATGGTCAGAGTGACGTTGCTGTGTTGGACTCCGTCGTCGGCTCGTACTGTCAGAGTGTATCGCGGCTTGGTCTCCCGGTCCAGGGCTTCTGATAGACGCAAGTAGCCAGCGCTTGAGTCTAGAGTGAAAGGACTCTCCGGCTCGGCATCAGATTTTGGGTTGGCTATGAGCGTGTACTTGAGCGTGCCAATCGTATCGGGGTCATAGGCTTTCAATATTGTCACTATCGTGCTCGGAGGGGCGTCTTCGGAGATGTCAAACTTCCAAGGTCCTGGGCCCCAAGTGGGCGCCACATCATTCTTATCCAAAACCGTCACTCGAACCTGTAACATAAAAACGTTTTTGTTGTCATTCATCATGAACCAAGTCAAAAAACTCATTACCAAACAAATAATAAAATTGAACAATTAAAATCAATTACATTAGATGGTGTCTACTTGTTTTTTTCTTTTTCTTTTTTAATGTTCGTTTCTTTTGTTGTTCTTAGACGTTTCTCAAAGGTTTTAGAAAAGGGAGGGGAGCCGTGAAAGATGGAGTAGGCGATAGTATGGGAGAGCAAGGATGCGGATCTTTAACTCGCGTTAATGCCTGGATATCTTCTCCCTATAAGCGCGCGAGGGGCTGCAACGACGCCGAGGCGTGTAAACAGCGCTGACTACCTGATGGCGCAGAACCGGTTGCTGCGACGACGATCCGCGAAACCCGAACGACTTGGAGCGTTGTTAATTACGGAAGTTAGATAATCAACTGTTGGCGTTTCGTTCGCTGCCGCGCTGATTTAATGCGAAGTTTAACAAGCGCAGCGACAGATTCGCTGTAATTCCATCGGACAAGCTCCACTGACCTTTTTATCCTTTTCGCTTGGACGAACGTTTGCGAAACACGTGTCCGACAATCGCCGAGACTTGACAAAGACATTTGAAAAATTCGCAAATATGTGCCTGTCGGTCCCTGAAAAACGCCGATCGCTCACGTTCAAATCAAACAAAATCGACTGTCCGAATCAATTCAAAACTCGATACGAATTCAACTATGCATTCAACTTGAATATTATATTCAATTCATCAAAATTCAATTCCAAAAAATAATAAACAAATGTCATGTTAAAAATTGTATACTCCATAGGGTATTTTACACTTTCATTGTAGAATTACGTTGCTTGTGGTGTAATTTTACGTTTCATGTCGAATAACAATAAATGTATATCATTTAAAAAGATTTACAGTGTACATCAGCAATTAGAATTTCTAATCAAGTTCTAATTCATAAGTCTACAGATTTCGCTGCCAATTTAGTTATGAATTGTATAATTTGTAATTTCAACAAGTATGTTGTACCATGGATGCACGAAATTGATTGTAAAAGTAGAAGGGTTCGGTTGGCACCGTGAGAGAGTGGATACACGAGTCACGCATGCGTGTCGTACTTGCGATCGTACCGTCATTGGCTCGTTGGTCACGTAATTTCGCGTCAGCTTATTATTTTGCCGTTTGGAATGAACGGACTGTCCGAGACGACAAAACGCGTTGGCACGCCGATTTGATGCTGCGTACATCGATCGACCGAGCGGACAGTCGATTAATCGCGGGCGAATTCTCAGCAGCAGGAAACGACGAATGATCTCTCGAGGTTATCGATCTCGGCCACAGGGATGATCCGGTTTAGTAGAGTTGCGTTCCCTGTCTCAAATTTCTGATTTAAATTATGACCGGGGGTCGGACTTGGTGTGTTTGCAGTCACATGAAATATTATTGACAACAGTTAATGATGTCTTGGCGAGATAAAAGACGGGACACCGCGTTGAGGCATTTCAATAACGACGGCCTCAGATATTAAACAAACAGATAAACAAACAAACATTGGAATTTAAAATGTCAATCTTGTTATTTTTGTTATTTTCAAAAATGTTTGTTTAATCCTGTAATTAAACAATGTAAATATACTTTTAATTGTATTTCAAGTGGCAAGGGGTTGTCTAGTTAGGCGCCGATTTCGGAGCAAATCGGACTGGCAAATGGGAACAAAAGAACAAAGCCCGCAATATGTGGACAATCAACGAAAAAAAAATATGATATAATGGGACAAATGGCGGGGAGAGGCAGCTTTGCGAGGACCGTTTCGAGTGGCTTGCAAAGATGCTATCTGCGCCGGCGACTCGGTCGGGGATCGGCCGATCGGATCGAGCCGCCCAGCGGGGACCCTTCGGATCATGCACGAGGCTGGTGCCATTCTCATATCCCGCGCCTCTTCCTGTGGACCCGAGACTCGGCGTATGCCCTATTGCCCTACGAGGGCCGCCGCCAACCGCTTCACGTCACTCGATACACGACACACCAGAGCCAACCCACAACTCACATCAGCGTAATAATTCTGCGAGAAACGACAGCCAGATATATATCTTCCACGATCCCGCCGCGACTAATAACCTGCGACTCTCAACACATTCTGTCATCCGATCTTGAAACTTCCCACAATCGATCCCCTTTTTTCGCCCTCAAATACTAATTTATCCATCAAAATATTCCTTCTTGGCAAAATTCTACAATTCCTTCGACGTGACAAATTAATGTTTGTTATTAAACTTGTTATTATGCTGTGATAAACGCTGATTACAAGGTTGAAAATGAATATAATGGAATCAATTGTTGATGAGGTGCCATTTGTCAATTAAAACCGCTGACTAAATAATTGAAGCGACATCTTTTTTAATAACTAATTACCAACAAGCTAACCATGCAGGGGAGAGAGGTTCGTGAGGTTGGCCTGATGGCGCAAAGTGTACGCGGAACTCTCTGCAGGACCATAATTATAATTTCGTTCATTGCTTCGTATACCTGTCACCGGTCGAAAGTTGTTTGCGAGCATCAATTCGTTAAATTCTCACGCAACTTTGTTGCACCCGTAATTATAACGTCCGATGTCGGATATTGGCCCGAGTGCAATTTGCTCTCTCTTATAACTTTGACTCATTATGTGCGTTCCGCGTAACACGGTGCAAAGTGGGGAAGGTTAATGCACACCTGAAATAATCACGAACGAAAAACAAAAAATAAAATGAAATCGATTTTGTTCTGATTCGCTCGGGCCTTTATTTCAATTGAATTAATTGAATTCAACATATCTTATTTTGACTTTTTTTTGAATTTTTAAGTCGTCCAAATTTGTTTTCAACTCTTCACAATTGTTCGTTGTTGTTGTTTTTTTTTTTTTTGATGTTTCACAATTGGTAGCAAAGCATGCGGTGTCGTTCATGATTATTCTGCCCGACATCCTCGACGAACGGACACTTGACCCCGATACTGCGGTCGCTCCTTCACGATAATCTAATACTCCTGCATCCTGACACACGAGAACAATCGTGTACTACAGGAACCAAAGAGATGGCTTTCAGCGAGGAGGAATTTCACGGGCTTCCCTGCGGTGCGCGACCATTTTTTTCATCTTCCCGCCAAACAGTTTCTTCGACGAAAGTCTATATTTGAGGCAAAAGTATGGTATCATGTCTCTGGCCAAGGAGCACAACCAAAAAGAGCAAAGAAAGATAAAAAAAAAAGAACCAAGCGCCCAAGGTCGCTTGTCGAATTCGATCCTGGAATCGTCAACAAAATTGAGATACCTCTGGCGAGATAATTAATTCAGCTCGGAAACCGTATCGGGAGATCCATGTGTTACTTCTTTATCAGCAAATTTTGTTGTTGACATTAAAAATTTAAAACACAAAAATTAAATCCAGAACTTTTAAGAGATCTTTGATGCTGAAAGTTAAATGGACGTTGATGAATATTAAATTTAAAAAATTTGCCATTACTTGCCATTTTCAAAAAAGTGTATAATTTTGAAAAGCTTGATAGAAGCGCAAGATAGAATCTCCATTGCGAATGATAAAGGGAAAAATGAAATTGATAAAATTGATGAAACGGTAGCATCGGCGAGCCTCTTTTTCAATTAATAATGTGATCATAGGTTGCACCCACCCTGCCTCTCTCTTATCCTCCTGTTTCTTGACCCAGTTGCTGTCTCCCCTTGGCTGTCCTTTTCTATCCCTCGATCGGCGATCGGACTCTCGGCTGTTCGTGCGCAAACGAGCAGCCGAGGCTTCTTCAGAACGCGAACCGCTCCAACACGAAACTCTCTCACAGGGGCCCCTGATCAATAATCTACGCCAATTAACGCACATCTTTTTCCATGCCAAATTCACCATTTACACTTCATAAACGGTTTCTTTGCTTCGTGCCATGTTTTGCTATCTTTGCGATGCAACTTCTAACGGCGCTTACATTTTTCTTGACATTTTTCCGCAATTCAAAGCATTACAACCAAACTAATATCAGTTGATGAACATTCTGATGCAGAATTAAGAAAGTTTCGTGTTAACAAAAAAAAAAAAAAAAAAAAAAAAAAAAAAAAAAAGAATTAAAAAAAAAAAAAAAAAAAAAAAAAAAAAAAAAAAAAAAAAAAAAAAAAAAAAAAAAAAAAAAAAAAAAAAAAAAAAAAAAAAAAAAAAAAAAAAAAAAAGTAAACAAAAAGCACGGGTTAAATTGTTGGGTTGAGTATTAAAAGTTAAAGGAAAAAAAATAAAGTTGGAATGGCTAACAATAACAGAGAGCAAAGTTGTCCGAGGCGATATTTTGATACGATTTGACGTTGTTACAATGGCGTCTGATTCCGTGGACTATTCATCATCGGGTTGGCGCGATCACAATGGTGGTGCGAATGTTTTCGAATCCGCGCCTTTTGGGGTTTTCGCAGGTGTCAATCACCGGGCGGCTTACGTTACGCATAATAAACAAGATTCCTCGAGTGCTTTTTCTCGTAACCGGTGCGATCCTTTACTTTTTGGCTGAAAAAAATGTAAAAAAAAAATGAAATAAATAAACCATCGCGTCACGCGATTCATTGGCACTCGCTTTCGATGTCGCGCCCGAGCCATATCAACCTGTGTCGCTGCACGCGATTCAACCGATTAATTCTCCAACTGGCAGACGAAAGAGGAAAAAAAAGGGAAAAAAGAAAACGGAACGAACGTCGGAGATGCGAAACAATTAAAAAATCATCGGAAGAATAATAAAAATCCTGCATCGAATTACGAGTCGGATGTTTAATTGTGGGGAGTTTATAATTTATTAGCGGCGCTTTCGCGTGCAGGCAAACAAAAATCGAACGAAAAGGGGAGACAGCGTCGCTTCGCTTTTATTCGGCCGTTTAATGATTTCATTCTTACATGTAGGACGCGATCGTGTGCCACACGATGTAATAAATCGTAGTCGCTCAGTCAGTCGAGGTCCTGCGAGAGAGCTTCCGAGAGAGAGAAAGTCCCTGTTACACTATGTCGGACCCCGCGTACTATATTATCCTACGCCTCTTTCGCATCTCCACGTATTCTTATGACTGCGACATTAACGGCCGGCTCATAGGTGGCGATCTTTTCAAACGCTTTACGACCTGACCTTGCTTCATTCCCAAAAACGACTAATTAATTTTCAACCGGACAAAAACATTCTCACTTGTAATATCCAACAGACCTTATACACATTCTTTACTTTTTCAATCTTATTTCACGCACAAAACTAACAACTTTTGTCTCCACAAAATTCTTTTACAATCAAACTTTCAAAACATTTTACCTAACAAAGAAAACATTTAACGAACAATTACTAAATTCCGTTCTCTTTTTTTCACCCCATGGAATGAGTTACACGAAACATAATTTCAAAACAACAGAAGAGAAGAAGAATTTTGCAAAGCAATGCAAAATGATGTTGTAAAAAGAAATGTTGTAAAAAGGGAAAAATGTGTTAAACTTGCAATTAAACAATTACTTTCAGAGGTGGTGAACAATTGGTTGAACAGTGAGATAGAAAATGTTGCATCGCCACTTCGAGGCTGATATTCTATGCTGAAACAAGAGTCGGGAGAGACATATTTAAAGTACGTATACCGGACGGCGGTGTAATCGGGCAGAAATGTCGTCGGGGTTCCTGGTCGGGCAGGACCGGTATTCGCTTGGCGTGCGTGCGGCAATAATGGTGCGCACGCAGAACCGCCTCATGACGTGGGCAGGCGTTATCGGTAGTCCAGTCCGAATCTACCGTCGGCTGTTATCTCGCGTGCGACCTGCTTTCGTGCACGCGTGGTCGTTGTCGCCGCCGCGAAACAAAAGCGAGTTTCCACGCCAACGAATCGCGCGCGCGCCGGCGCTACGCGCGCTCTGGAATGCGGTGCCGCGCGCATGCGCATTGTCACCGACCCCGGCTATTCAATTGCCCCTTTTTCTCAATTTGCATCATAATTTGCCTCGATTTTAATGTACCGAATTTCCAACCTTCCTCTCTCACACGATTTAAAAAATTTAACATTTTCATTTTTCGTTAATCAACATCTTTAAAAATAATAACATTTATAAATAATAAATAACATTTGTAAATCACTTTTATAAATAAATGATCAATTTTTACAGAGCCTGCAAAGAGAATTACAGGTTCTGGTACATGTTCATTAACAATGTTGAACGCCGCGTTTCGATCGATAATCATGAATTCGTTTAGCGCTCCAGTATGTAAACGGAATTTCAACACCGATTAATATGTGATGCAAGATTTATATTTATAGTTCAGTTGCGCAAGTTGAGTTCGTTCCCGGTAAATTATTAATAGTACCGGATAATTAATTGCCGTCTATTACTGATATTGGTTCTGTTAATCTTGAAAGTTCAAACATTTTTCATGAATTTCTGCATTATTATCAGCTTGAATTCAGGCCCCAACTTTTGGGACCCTACACGTTCTCGAGTCTGGCGACTTGAAATTAAAACAAATTTAACACTGAACCTCAATTTTGTCTTGTTTTGCACGAGTTGAAATGTTGGGCCCTATGTAATAAGGCCCGATTATTTTAGAATGTTGCAACATTTTTGGGACATGTATGGGCCCTTTCTGTGACGAGGCCCAAAATTGACAATCGCTAAACTGATTCGCTAAACAATGTTTAATGTTTAATTTAATGTCCTGACTGATTTGCGAGTCAAAAGACCCAAATTTTAAAACGTTCAAAGTGTCTATTAAAACAATGTTATTTTTCAAAATGAATAAAAATTCAATCAAAACATCACCGATTGTGTTGAGTCCAAAATTTGCGAGTCGAAATTTGTACCTCGTATGGTAAAGCCCTATTTTAAAAACGTTAAATATCTTAGCTTGAACAATGTCAAAATAATAATAATTCAAACATGAATCGTGGTGCATAATTTGTTTAAAAATCCATTACAGCGAGAGGCGAATTTTAAGGATGCATTTTTTGGGCCTTATACTTCAAAGGAAGAAGAAAAATTGCCACTTGGGTGAAACAAAAAAGAACTGAAATTTTCGTTGCATAACGAAGAGACGCACATTCTGAGTACGAGCGAAAGAGGGTAAGAAGATGGAAGCCGAGAGGACAAGGATGTAAATCATAATATGTAAATGGCAGTGATTTCTGGTCCGGTTAGTTTGCCGAGGTGTCCGCTAGGGGGCCCCGCGGGATCCTTTTTGTTCGTTTGTCATTCATTGCTGAATGAGCTCTAATTAATCCGCGGGTTGTTTGAGGTCGATCTTCGGGTGAGAGGGGAAAGGGGGGGGGGCGGGAGGGGGAGGCGTCAGACAATCAATGGACTGTATCGGGGGGAGAAGGCTTTGAAATCGGGTGATGCGCGGCGAGACAAGTGCGACGTGTATAGTTAGGTTGATGAGACCTTGGTGGTCGGCTTGGTGGAAGCCGTACGAAGAGATGCGACGCTGGATACGGCCGGCAGGATGAGTCGGCAAAGTCGGTCCCGACGCAGACCACCGAGGGCTGATCTCTCAAAACAGTCATGCATTGATAAATAAACCATTCTCCTTCGAGGAGAGCACTCTCTCACATTTCTCATCGAACAGATTCTCTCACCTCGAGCCGTCTCGTTCAATCCAAAATTCATTTTTTTTTTCATTTTGAGCCTTGCAAAATGATATGCACAAAAATTTTGCAAAGAAAACAAATGGCAGAATTTGTTCCTCACTTTTGTCACTGTTACGTCTGTCCATAAAAGAATATAAACAAACAAAAAGAAATGTAAAAACAGGAATTGTAAAAAAAAAGAAGAATGTTGGAAATAAGTCGTGTGCGCGACTTGAACAACAATATGCTAACGAAATGTGCAGCGTAAATCATGCGTTCGCGCTTTTACGTAGCTCGTAGCCATCACTCGGCATAGTCAAAAGCAATATAAACGTATAGTGTGGAATTCAGGCTCTCAGCTTGAGACCCGACGAGGTCTGGCTATCTCCGTCCTTGTCCGGGCACTCCACTCGAGTAGGCTCTCCGCGAGTCCAGTCGAGTTGATGGCGGCGCGGGGCATTCTCGTTCCCTGCATGCTAGCCGTAGGCCTTACGTGGCTGCCTGCTTGTATGTCGGCCCGACTTCACTTCCAAGCCGAGAAATTCTCTGCTCGCCGACAACTCCTATCCTTCATTTTATTTTAACTTCCAAAACTTCCCCAGGGCGTTGACTCCGCGCGCAAAATTTAAAATGGCTCTAGTTTTGGGCCTTATCTCGAGCTGGTATACCTTTTTTGCGGGCCCTTTAATTGCGACAAGGTCGAGTTCCCACAGAGTCGAGCAATTGCAACTTGAATAGACATAAGGCCCAAAGTCGAACTTGGGCCGTACGACTTTGATCGTCATTTATTGATCAAGTTCCGAATCAAAAAAACCTACTTTGGGCGTCATATCTTGGATGATAGTTATAAGGCCCAAAATAAGAGGAATTCCAATCTGGGCCTTGAAAATTTGCATGTTTTTTTGTTTTGATATCTTGATTTTTTGGGCCCTGTGGCTTTGGTGCCAATTCATAAGGTCCAAAGTCATGAGGCCCAAAACGAAACAAAATCTTTCGTCTGGACCATACAACTATTTCAAGTTCGACTTTTTTTTGCAGATGTAAAAGAGATGACTCTTGGCAAAAGTTCCAACGGGCATTCCATCACTTTGCGTCGGAATAGAGGTTCGAATAAATAGGGCTCGACAACAACTTGAACCGCCATTAACAAAGCGTATGTCATTGTTGTTGATACTATCAATGTGTAACTCACTGACGAAGAAAAAATAAGCGCTGTATCAACATTACGTCAGCGCCCGACCCGGAATAATGATCGTCGCGAGCGGGCAACGAAAAAAAAAATGCATCACTCCGTGGCGCGCACAACTACTGACATTTCGTTCGAACGATTCGGTTATGCCTTTTTTAATTGCGAGACCTGGGATTAATGCAATTCATGTATTTATTTATTTAACCGTTCATGCCTCGTCGTGACTTGCAGTCCTCGGGTTCCAACTGTTATGTCAATACCATTTGCTCGCAAAGTGTTGTCATACATTTTTTTTCCAAGTACTTTTATTTTTCATTATAAGGCCCAGGCGAAATGGACGAAATGGACAAGTGAATTTTTGCTGGGGGAAAAAAAATCACGGTCCAAACGAGCGACTGAGAGAAACTTACCGAAAGAATGTTTGAAAATCTAAGGCCCCGCGGAACAGGGGAAAATGGGCACATAAGGCCCAAAAGGACGAAACAAGTCTGACGGATGAAAAAGTGCGCGAGTCTTTTTTGTTTCTGTCTCTACCGCAAATGTGTACATACAGGTGCACATTGAGGTGGATATTACTATGCAAATTAAGAGCTCGAAATTAGTTGCAAAAGAACGAGGCAAGATGCAAAAGGAAAGAGAAAAGCGGCTTTCCAGGTCGGATGCCGATAATAACATCGCTCGCTTATTCTTCGGCTTATAATTTCTGATGTAAAAATGGGTAATGCCCCGGGGGCGACGAGCAATTTTTTCACAGGAAAAACTCACGGTCGAGGGAAATCAGGTCGCAACCGGGCAATTTAATTGGAAGGGGCGACGCGTGGTCGAAGGTCAAAACCCTCGGGACATATGGCTGCACAGGGAACATTGGCAAGTGCCAAAGTATACCTGCGGCCAGCCCTTTCTTTTCATTTGCTTTTTTCTTTTTCGTTCCAAATTTTTAATTGCGAGGCCCGACGAATGTGGAAATTTGAAATCAAAACGTCCTCGAAGGCTCAGTTTTGTGAAATCAAACCCGAGATCGAAACCTTTAAGGTTTTATTGTTATAGTAAAATATTGATTGTTATAAAAATGAACAATTTATTATTTTTAATAATGTTTAAATCATAAGCTACTCATTTATTTTTGTAAAGATACACACGCATATCGGACCTCTATTTTGAGAAAATAATTTGCAAAGTTGCCCGAAAACTGACTCTTTAACATGGACGCTTATGGACAAGTTAGGTAGTTGACCACTTAAGATTGATATTATTGTATGTCAGTATAGATTTTTTTTATAATTTTACACCTTTTATGTGTAAAATTACAGCATAGTAATGGAAAATTGAAAAGTTTTTCGTTTATTCGGACGATTAACGAGGATCAAGGCTGGAGGGACTCGTAGGTGTTCGGGCACGAGAGAAGATAACTGCGGGTGCTGGTGTATTTTGTACGAGTGCGAGCCTTATACACAGGCAAAAAGATCTAGTCGCTGAGAGAAACCGATCTTAGCGGTCGGCTCGCTTGAAAATTCAGCGGACTCGCGTTTACACCGAAGGAAAGCGGCGATGTGTTTTTACGCGCCCGTGTTGCCGTCGATTATAAATATCGCTTTTTGTAACCATCCAGGCGAGGTTGGAACAAAAAGTTGCTGATTTTTCGACAGTCACGCAAACCAAAGGCTTGAAGAAATAAAACAAAAGTCTTTGGGATGTAAAGGAAATCGACATTAGTTCGAAGAACGAGAGTAAACTAATGCAAACAGTCGAAGAAAAAAAATTCACAAATGAATAGAAACTCGAAGAACATAAGGCCCAAAAAGTGCTTCGGGTCAGTGCATTTTATTATTGAGTTGCATAAATTCGGGCACATGTCAGCTTTCAGCTAATTCACAAATTAAGTCCTTTTCCGTGAAAAAAAGCGATTGGTCTAGTCGGGATTGACGTTAGACTAGAATGAGGCCCAAAAAAAGCCGATCCGACTGCTTGGCCAACTTCGATTCGTGGAAAATTCTTCTTCATTGGCGATAGCTATCCAATTTATGCAGCTCACACTCTAATCATGAGGAATAACTTTGAATCTCATTTCGACGCACTTTTTTGTTCTCTTGCGTCCGTTCTTCCTTGGGCCTCAATTTTGTTTACAATTTTCAAGCCTTAATTTTTTAAATCGTCACAGTTTAATTTTGTCTTGTCTTGTTTTTTTTTTTTTTTTTCTACAACAGTCTTTTTTCGAGAATTTATACTTTTCTCAAAGCCAAGAATTTCCGTCTATGAATAACCCGTCGGTCAACGTTGTCTTTCGCTCTTATCAGGCTCCCATTAAGCGCGGGAACATTTAATTGTATCCAGCCGGCGTGTTGCGTTTTAAAATGAGAATCATGAATTTGTTATTTATTTGCGCACAAACGTTGGACTTTTCACCGTTCGAGCGTGGTGATATCACCACAAATTAACCGTAATTGGCAACGGACGTGACATTTCGATCTGAAATTATGAGACCGTTAGAACTTTTTGGACTATTTTATATTTCCATTTCCAAGTTGGGCAATCGCGAAACTTCACTACCGTAAAATTGACTCGGCAATTATTCTAATAACGTCTAAACGTTCTTCGATTCAACGCGATCGCGATTTCGCAATTTTCCTTTCAATAAAATAATCTTCGATCTGATATTTCCCTCGTTCGATGTCGTCAGTTTATTACGATTTTTTTTCTCAATTAGAAAGTCTTCTATTGGGGCCCTGAATTTTAGGCCTTGCAATAAATCGTCTCTAAAAATCAAAAAAGAGCCTCGTATCAAGTAAGGCCCGTAAATTTTGAACCTGATGTGAACTCTATCACATAAGGCCCAAAATCGTTAAACAAAAAAAAATTAAATAAAAAAATTTAGTTTTTAATCAGTTATCACAAATATTAATTTTGAGATTGAAACTTGATTTCAAAATCGAATGTAAATTGGGCCTTATGTTGATCAACTAAAAATTCATCCAGTTTCAAGTTTTGATTGTCATGAAAACTTGAAAATGTGACGCGAAACAAACACCCTTCACAGACAGTGAGGCCAAAAATGACCTAATTAATTTTGGGCCCAATTTCATAAGGCCCAAGTTGTTGAACGAAGAATTCAGTTTAGAAATCCATTCGCAAGAAAATCGGACCTCTGTGATTGTAACAGATAATTTTTGTACGAGCAATAATTTAATCGGAATAAACGTTTTGGGCCTTATGAATGAAAATTAATTGCCGAAAGATTGATCTCGAAGCGGACAGGCACGAAATTCCCGTCATCCGGGTGTATACGTTTCGTTCGCGCGTCTCTCGTCACGATTCGCGTGCGCATTGTGAAAGTGCATTCAAAAGCACCGGCGTGAAAGAAAGTCGCGATCGAGCGATTCGGTCGGGCCAATTGCACGGATTGTGCCGGGGCCCCATTGTCAATCCGTTCGAACCGTCTCTATATTGGGGGCACACGCGCCGCAGCGATGATCCCTCATCGTGAGAGAAGAGTTACGAAAACGCAACGAGAGGATCCCCCCCCCCCTGCCCCAACTTTGCGATTGTGCAACGCGCGTTACGCGTTGTGCAATTTGCAAATATTATCGGTTTCCGACGATCTTTACGGGCCCCGTCATGCTTTCGTTTATTCAGAATAAATCTGACTACAAATTGTTGCCCACTTATGTATATCCTCACTGTGCACATTATTTTTATCGCCTCCCCGTCGCTGGATAGATAAATGTTGCCATTCAGCAATCGGCTCACGATTTTGGGCCTTATGCAACGCCTCTAAACCTCGCCAGCTTGAAACATGCTTTTCAATTTTGTTGTTTCTTTTGGTCCCATACAAATCAATCTGGAGTGTTTTTCGTTCGAGAAGGGATTGCAGAGGACATTTTTATTGGGCCCAATTGTTGGACCTTGAGGGAGACAAAGGTCCCTGGAAATGGACCTGTATTAGAATTAGTAGTAGGAAACGGCGCGAAAAAATAATGTAATTGGGATACGCTGGAGAACAAAGCGAGAAACTTTGTGTGAATGCTAATGGAAAAGATTTTTTTTTGTGGGTCTCCTCAATTCATCGGTGCGCGCGCAAGGATAAAGGCCCCGGCGGTGTTAGGTTATCTTCGAACGCGACCGAGACTCATTCTTTTCAAGGACCGATGGCTGCTCCGGGGTCACCTGTGATGGCTTCGCATTCAGGGCTCAAAGAACTGCTCGCACAACAATAGCCGCGCCGACGCCGCCATTGCTTTTATTTCCCACCTTGGTGTGAAGCCGTTTTCAAAATTAGGGCCCGCTGATCCGCTCAGATTAAAACACCTCCATTGTATATCCGTGACGAATTTTTGCGTACCATTATTACTGATAATTCCCAAGTCGCTCCAATTGCCTGGGAAAGGACACCGGAAGTGCAATAAATGAGATCGCCAAAAAATTCTAAGGCCCAGAATATGTCAAAAAATCCTACTTACATGAATGAACACGAACAAAAAAAGCATCAAAAAGCTCTGGTATAAACATTTTCTATTTTTTTTTTATTTCAAAATTTGAAGTTCGAATATGTTGGGTCTAAATGTTTATAAATAGGGCCCAATATTTTATTAGATTTCTTCTGAATTTAAAAATTATTTCAAGTTTATGTTTAATTAACAAAACTCTGGTATCAACGTTTAATTTTATTTTTAAAGTAATAAAGTAAAAACTGAGAGGTCCAAAAGTTTTTTAATAAGGCCCAAAATCTCAGCAGTCAATTAATTCATTAGTTACATTTGTTCTTTTTATTTTTACTTTTTTTTTAAATAAGTTTGAAGTTAAAAAATTGTGAGGCCCAAAATTTTGGAAATAAAAGACCCAACATTCCATCATTAAATTTCTTCATCGATTATTTTATTTCAATTCTTTCTATTAGAAACGTCAATCAAAACTGTTGAATGATCTTTCGTATCGACGAAGGGGCTTCATTTGCAATTCTCTTTTTTGTCAAATCAGGAATACATTATTGCGCAGCTTGAGCGCGCTTGAAATCCGATACTGTACACATTTTTTCACGCACCACGACAAATTAATTAAATGCGAGCTCGAAGACAAAACGGACTCCGAACGGACGAGGCGATACAAGTCACACGCGTTTTCTCCTCTAACTCCTAATAAACGGCGGTAGGAATAATTAACGCGCACAGCGGTCGCTTCGATTTGCGTTGCCACGCGAGAAAAACGTATCGGCCGGCTTATTAGTTAGTCAAACTTTTGTCAGTAATTTTATACTATCCATTTGTTTTTTGTCTTCTGTTTTGTTATTTTCATAAAAATGCGCATATTAATGTGTGAATTCGCCAACCATATTAATGTGTGAATTCGCCAACGGGTTATAGTCATATATAATTCAGTAAGTCATACTGTTTATAGCAAGGCCCCCAATTTTGTACAACAAATGAGATCCAAAATTTTGGAAATAAAAGACCCAACATTCCATCATTAAATTTCTTCTTCGATTATTTTATTTCAATTATTTCCTTTAGAAACGTCAATCAAAACTGTTGAATGATCTTTCGTATCGACGGAGGGGGTTCATTTGCAATTCTCTTTTTTATCAAATCAGAAATACATTATTGCGCAGCTTGAGCGCGCTTGAAATCCGATACTGTACACATTTTTTCACGCACAACGACAAATTAATTAAATGCGAGCTCGAAGACAAAACGGACGCCGAACGGACGAGGCGATACAAGTCACACGCGTTTTCTCCTCTAACTCCTAATAAACGGCGGTAGGAATAATTAACGCGCACAGCGATCGCTTCGATTTGCGTTGCCACGCGAGAAAAACGTATTGGCCGGCTTATTAGTTTTTTCAAACTTTTGTCAGTAATTTTATACTATCCATTTGTTTTTTGTCTTCTGTTTTGTTATTTTCATAAAAATGCGCATATTAATGTGTGAATTCGCCAAC
>JAPYZS010002139.1:0-13294 GCA_030522925.1 Trissolcus japonicus
TCCAGTGAAAGTTTGAACAAGTTTCGACCAATAGTTTTTTGTTAATCCAATCTTGAAAATTGGTCATTTTTTTACCCGCGCGAAAAGGAAAGACCCCTTCATTGAAAATTTGTCTTATAATTTCTGAAAATCTAAAAATCAAAACTTGAGAATTTTAAAACCTAATATTCAACTATTACATCGATTCATCATTAATTTACTCGAGAATTTCGAAGATGTATTCATAAATATTAAATCCTTAAAGGTACTGATATAAAACAAAGCGAAATTCTTGAATTATGGCAATAAGATGAGAATTAATCCACTCGAGAATTTTATAGATGTATTGATAAATATTAATTCCTTAAAAGTTCTGATATGAAAGAAAGCAAAATTCTTGAATTATGGCAATAAGATAAATAAATTAAATTTTAGAATTATAAACCGAATTAAACATTTAAGTAACGTAATATTAAACTATTAAATCAATTCGATATATATTCACTTAAAAACTGCAAACTAGTATTGATATAAATCAAATCTTTGAAAGTACTGATATGAAACAAGGTGAAATACTCGAACTTTTGCGATATGGATGCAAAAATTTCATTTTAGAATTAATCAAAAACAGATAGACAAATAGACATTATTGTAAATTTATTTAATATTCGAGTGCTAAACTTAGAAAGAAAATGTCATTCTATGAATAACCCAGGTGAAGCCGGACTTTACTTGTAGTATTGAATATTGAATAAAAAACCCAACAAATTTCGCTGGCCTGATTCCGAGAGTCGAGAGGACAGATCACTTATCGAATTTAGCCACGCTAAGGGACGATGATCCGTTATCATGGTGAATTATTTTCCATACAAATAAGGGCGAAAATGGTGAACTGCTTCAAAAATTGCAAAACATTATTTTTCAATGACACTATAGTTCTTTTGAGAATTCAATGTGGCAGGAAAATATGCAACTGGAAGATCAGATCCTAGTTCTCCTTGACTAAGAACAGCGCCTATAGCGCCATGCTAAGCATCAGTTGCAAGAATAAATGGTTCGTCGAAATTTGGAAATTGCAAAATTGGTTTAGAAATGATAACGTTTTTCAATGTTTGAAATGCAATTTAGTGATTTAAACCCCAATTAAAACGCTCCCCTTTTCGTTCTAAGATACGCAATGGTTGAGCAATTTTGCTAAAATCTTTGACAAATTTACGATAATAACCACAAAGTCCTAGGAATGATTTGATTGCTGTTAGTAGTGATGTATGTACTATGGTTAGACTGGCTGAAAACAGCCGCCTAAGCATAGTACAAAGGTGAGGGGGTAGGGGGGCAAGGAGGGAAGACGTCGCCAAGACAATGACGACAAGGGGTGAGGGGGGCGAGGGGGGACGCTCAGCTGAGCAAGGGGTACGGGGGGCGAGGTGAGGGACGGTCATATGTTAAAGATGGACAAGGGAAGAGAGCGGAAGCGCGCGGATTAGATCCGCGCGCGTACAAAGGCAACGCTCGACTGACGTGATTTCGTCAGATTAATTGATTTGTACTATTCCGTACAAAATTTTTTGCTGACGCTGCGGAATAGTCATTTACGGACTGTTGCTAAGCGCCGGCTAGTGAAAAATGCCGGCAAAAATAACAAAAAAACAAAAATAACAACAATGACAATAACAAAAAATAGTTAAAATAAGAACAATAGCGGAAAATATCGAGAATGAGTCAGAGTAGGTGAACTGACTTCAATTTTGAAAATCGGTAAGATAGGGAAAGCAGGAACAAGCGGAAAAGCGGTGGAAAATGATGAAAAGTAAGAAGGAATGGTAAAATTTGAAAACTGTGATTAGGGTAGGGTGGGGGTACTTGAGAAGTACTGATAATACGCAACATTGCGTATGAAAGTTGATCGGTTGCGAAGATAGGTGGAAAAAGCATTAGCGCTGAGCGTCCCAGGTTTGAAAAGTGCACTTCCGCGTTTTGTTCAGGCCAAAATGGGTCATTTAATATAAACAATATTGAAATTTTATGATTGATCCTGGTCCTGTAGGGATACAGGTTGAACGTGAAAGCGGTTTGGCTCGATTTGGGCCAAACCGCTCTAATTTTCGGGTATTTTTTGTAACGAGCGGTACACGCTTTGCTGTCAGTACAGAGAAAGCCCTGTGCCGGGGCAGAAAGCGCATGTTTTTATATGAAATTTTGTGTGCGCTCGCCTGCTACGATCGGGATGTATTAGTTAGGATGAAAATTAACGAGTTTGAGTAAAAGTTAGCAACAATAGAGCGTTTGTCTGATTGGGTGGGGGTAATGTTTTTTAGCAAAAGTCAAAAATAAAGTTCATAAAAAAATGAAGTTTTGAATTTTCAGAGGCTGTCAGAGCTAGGTGATTGAAATGAAATATATGCAAACATGATATTGTAATTGTTAATAATAAACAATTTTTCAAAAACAGCAACAAAGTAATTGTTGTTCAATTTGTTCAATCGTTCAATTCAATTTGTTCAAAGTGAAAATATCAGTGCCGCGAGACAAGGTAAGTATGAGAGAGCGCTTTCTCTCTCTTATCACATCTCTTCTATGTGCGGATATTCGAAGCGCGCTGATCCACGAGTCTGAGCGCTCGATGGCTTGAATCGAGCGTTCGGGCTTAAATATAAATTATAATAGATATCGATAAAGATATTCGATTATTTACAGAAATCGATGAAAAATTTTATAGGCGGAGAGATCCGACCTTCCTACTTTATGCTTCTTTCGGCTAGACCGATTCGGACCTTTTTAAAGCATGAAAAATATGATTATAAAAGAAAAAGAATTATAATAGTTATTAATCGTCGTATGCAAGCGCTCAGCTGAGAGGAGCGTGACGTCACGAGATAACGCATGAATGACGCGGCGCGCTCTCCCCAATAGCGTCTCCTCTCCGTGCGGATAGCGTAAAGGGCCGATTCGCGAGTTCGAGCGTTAACTCGCGAATAACGAATAATTGGGCTCAAATGCAATGTGGTTTTTGGTGAACAAATAAATAAATAAATAAATTTACATACGAAAAGGGATCCATACATTTGTTCCGTCATCGACATATAGGTGTATCGATATGATCGAGAGAGTGGGTCTCAAAATTAGAAGTCACAATGTACAAATATTATCTTTATATGTAAAAAGCATGCATGTAAGCATCCATGAAGCGTATCTGATAACGATTTCTCGCAAGCTCGTAATACAACTCAAAAGAGATGACAACTTTGAACAAATGTGCGATGATGCAAAAGAGATGACAACTTTGAACAAATGTGCGATGATGAATATAAACAAACGTCTTGGATTTCCCATGCTTCTGTATTAGGGCGTCAAAACTGTCAAGACACCGCGACATTCGGACGCTACTTAAGTAAACGCTCCGCGGAAAAATTAAAAAATATATTAAAAAAAGTGTCAAAAAGTGTCAAAAACGTAACGATGAAGGTGCACATCCAGTTGAACATGGAGGCCGTGAAAAACTCGTACGCACTTCCCAGCATCAGCGCGTACGAGAGGTATTTCCGCGAGGCCAAAGAAAGTGTCCTGGATGAACCGACAGTGAATCTAGAGACCGGAACATACTGTGAGTCCGTGTATGACAAGTGCGTGCGACCCCGAACAACTTGGTGGTACAAGCTCTGTGAGCGACACGAACGAATTCAAGACGTGCAACACAGGTGTTACCACATTGATAAAACTCGGCACTCCACCGTGTATGCGAACACCTCGGTGAAATTGTTCAGAGCTGTACAACTCCGTCAAATGTACCAAGAGGATTACTGTCTGGCCGGCACGCACGGTCATGACAGGTTTATCCTGACTTCATTTGACGAAGTCGATTTCACAGAGGTGAGCAATCGCGGTGAATTGCAGAGCGGCAAGTAGGTTCACAACTGTCTTGAGCGCGACTTCGTCTCGGGTAGCTACTGGGGTAGCTTCGCCAGGGTCGCCGCACGCATGGCTCCAGTATGCGGCTGCAATCGCTGTCGGGCGAGATTTCCCGACACAGAGTTCTGTAAGTATTTTTTAAACCACTGACCCACTGCTTTATTTTTACATGAGCTGTTTTTTTACCTTTTTACTTTTTTCCAGTACCTCTCCCTACCACCGAGGAGATAGAGGGGACTCTGCGCGAGGACGAGGAGTTCTGGGCGGAGTACGACCGTCAAATGTTTCCCCCACCCGGTAAGAAAATATAATTTTCATATAGATTGTGTTTAGATTTTAGGATAAAACATGTATTTATGTTTTTTTCCGTTACAGAGGTCCCTGCCAAGCTCAACAACGTGGCCGAGTGGGGCATCGTCGCTCCGGAGCCCCCCATCGTCGCTCCGGCCCTGGGAAGTTGAGAAGTGGGCATACTTTTAAGGAAAATTGTACATTTGTAAATATATTTATATTTGTAGTATAGATAACCATCGTTTAATCATGTAGTTCATTGTATGTTTTATTTATATTGTAACGACAAGTATTATAGTATTGTATATATATGTGGGTGAGTGTCAATTTGACTAACTGACGATTTGCCTAAATGGCAATTTGACTAAAAACCACCTTCAGTTTGAACTGTCACTTTTGTAATACAAATCATTCTATGAATCGAAAAAAAAATTTCATGATTAAAAGTAGATTAAAACTTATATACATTTTGTTCAGTGGCTTTTGCAATTTCAAGGGTTGTTTATAAAAAGTATCATCAGAAATTTAATTTCTGCTATTTGCATCGTATTTTTGAGTGACCAAATGAGAAAATGTGATAAATAATAATGAAGAAATATGATTCCATTTTATGATTGTATAATGATATAAAAAATATAAATCGCTTACGCATTCGAAAAAATCCGTCCCACGTATAATTTTGATACTATTTCTAAACAGAAAAAATATATTAAACTCTTTTTAAACAGTATGATATTAGATTGAATCAACGTGAATTTATTTTCGTCAATATTGTTCAACACAAAACGAAGAAAACATTTATTCTATCAGAATAATCATAATATCTATACAATTTTAAATTTTGAACTTAAGTTTGATGATATAACGAGCTTCATTATTATGTTATTGGAACATTTTTTTAGGGAACGATAAATGTCGCAAATCAATATTTGTAGAATAAATCTGGGCAAATTAACATTATAAAATTAGTGCTCTACATGATTCCGCAATTCCACTTATTTGTTAGATTTAAATTAAAATTTCTTGATTGCTTCTCATTCTCTCTTCCTTGAGACAGATGTATGTCAGCTTGTTTTGAGTCCATCCGAGGTTTTTTCGTCGCGTTTTTGATTGGTGGAATTTCATCTTCGCTCGAATCATCTGTCATCAGCTCTCTTTTGCTCTTTTGAAATAATTGAATGAATTTCATAGATGAACAATTCACAACAAATAATTATTAATAAATTGAGTTACTCGCGATAACCATCATGCCTTGTAAAAAGCAAGTGATTGCGAAAATAAGGATGGGCAATTATCCAACTTAGATGACAAAACTGTATAAGATTCAAGTATTTTAATGTATGAAAAGTGTTTATCGTCTAAATTTAAAGTCTAAAAGATTAATTCTAACTTAATCAGGACTAATCATTTTGAAATTTTTGCGAAGTTTCTAATATTTATTGTGTACTTTTTTCAAACTAGGACCCCAAGCAATTGCTTGTTTGCTCGATAGTACATTTGTTGTTGTCGAATCATATATAATCACAAACACAATTTTCTTATGATCACTATTTTATGAAATTAAGTATAGATTAAAACTAAGCAGAAAACAAATATAAAATCGAAAAATACCAAAATAACTGATTCGATGATTTTTTACTTTTCAAATTTGAAAATTAGTTAAAATTGTGCTTGTCATGTTTTAAGCTTTTCAGTTACTCACTATTCTTGGTCTTACTTCAAAATTCAATTTAAAAGAAACCTTGGTCAGTCTTCTTTGGTTGTTTGTTTTTAAACTTTTAAGTTATAACTTAGGTTAGTCGATTTTGGATTAGATGTTAAGGAATAATTAATTGGGATTTAAAAAAAAGAAATTGTATGTTGAAATGAAAAAAGATTTCACGTTGTGTCCACAAAATTTCACCTTGCATAACTCCGTGTGAATGGTGATTGTCTTGTTCACAATTATTTCATATTCAGAGCAGGTATCTGATTCGCAAAATTCGTTGTAAGTTGTTGAAGGAGCATAAACAGTGCTCTTATCAGAAAAATCCTCTTGTGTTGATGAACAATATGTTTTCTCATTTGATTCCGCCTCTTGCATATTGCTTGACAACAGAACCTTATTATCGTTTTCTTTAACATCCATCGTGAATTCTTCAAATTGATTTAGATTATTATTATTATTATAATCAAATATCTATTCAAAAAGTTTGCGTTGAATAAAACTGTTATCTGTAAATATTGTATGCGTTTATGTTTATTGTAAATATTCCACGGTCTGTTTTCACTTAGAAATTTATTTTCGATTTTTAGGAGCTGATCGTGATAAATTTAATCGACAGTATTTTATCAGTCTTCGAATCTTAGGTTATTTTAGCGAGTGGGATAAACAAAAAACAAAAGATCGTTGACAATTTCTATAATTCAAAAACTTTTGTTGAGTCAATACAAATTTTGAATAATTGATAATTTTTAGTGTAATTGTATTACATAAATATTGTGATATTGGTATGGAAATCCAATCGATTATATGGTGTAATATTTTCAATCGATTTTCTACTAAACCTTTTATTTTAATAATAATTTTTTTATAGTTTTCATTCAAATATTTTTTTCTCACCAAATTCTTTCAAAAAACAAATGTTGATTTCTGATTATCAAATTTCTGATTTTTTTTTCAAGTTGTGATATTTGTTAAAGAGAATTTTTTCTCGAATTTCTTATTTCAGAAATTGACGCTGAATGTAATTTGAATTAGTTTATCAAAATTTTACTCGAAGAAATTCATTGAAGAAGAGAATTTAAGAACAAAAGTATTGAGAAGTCTTAGAAACAAATATGATTAAAAAAAAATCCATTAGAAAAAATTGGTTGAATTTAGTGGGGTATTAAAATAAGTTCAAGCAAAATACGTTTGTTGTGACAACGACTTAGGTCAATTCAAGTTGTTTTCACTTTTAGATGCTAAAATTTTTTGTGAAATATTAAAATCAAAATGAAATAAAAAAGCAAAAATTATATACGATAAACCATTTCATAAAATAAAGTCTAAGTGTTCAATCGCTACGCTTAATTTTTTGTAAATTACTATGTATTACAAAGTCCTTTCTCGAAATGCACTTGCATACAAGAAATAATCTGATGCTCTGTTCGGTTTCTCAGAATTGGGGATTTACGGATAATGTTCCTGATGTCGCTGCGTATTGGATAAACCATTCTCCTGATTTCTTCCCCAAAAAATTTGTATAAAATGTTTACTTCATCCATTGTCCCCTTTTTTCGTCCCTTTGACTTCGTACCTTATAAAAGTGAAAGGAAAATCATTAACTAATTATTTACCAAGTACTGATAGATACAGAGAAAAAATAGTGCTCTAGAAAAAAATATAGAATCACTTGTCGAGCAGTTATTTCCATCATTATCCTTTTCATCTGTCTCGGATGGTTCATTTCCAGAGAGTTGAGGTTCTCGAAGTTCCTATTTTTTTGAATTTTCTCTTTAATTTTAATGTATTCAAATTCAAATATATTTTTTGTTTGATAAAAAAATTTAAAGGGCGTTAGCCTTTATCACTTCGACTCGAAGTTGTAAAAATGTTGTTCAATAAAACAAATATTATTGTTTTTCTATATCAATAAAATATCTGGTACTTTTTCAATTTAACACTAGAAATAAAAGACCTACCGACCCCCTCAAAAATATTTAGATATTCAATAATTTCCTATCATATTTTTCATATTTCATTATTAATAATTTTGAATAATTTTCATCTATCATGCAATAATCTTTTTTTTTTCAATTTCAAATCAACATGTTTAATGTTTCATAAAACTTATTGAGACTTTTTTGATCAATACTTTTGGCTACTTTTAATGTTATCTTATTTATATTCACGTTTGATTCATTTATGTCAAGGTATTTTTATAGGCTGAAATTACCAATGAACGATATTTACTTAAGCATATTATTTTCATTTGATTGTCGCCAAACTGCAGAAAACTTGGAATAATTTACGACATTCATGATTTTTCAATAAGTCACGATACTATTTAAAGAAAAATAAAAAATTATAAATAGTTACTTATAATTTAGAATTACGCCGAGCAAAATGAGCTGCCTTATTATTTTGAATTTGAATTTTTTCAATGTTATTGTACAAGCTGATTTTATCTCAAACACCAGTATACTTTACTACATGAATTAATAACACTAAAAAATAGTATTATGAAATCAAAACATCTCAAAAACATTATTACTTTCGGAACCTCAAAGTCTCCTGAACTGCCTCTTTCCAAAGCAACTTCGTGAGAAACTGAAATTATTTTCAATGTGAGATAAAATAGATTATTGATTTAATTGATTTAGTTATGAAAAAATAATTATTATAGATTAACTTGTGCCTTCTTTTGTTATGGAGACTTTATTGGAGTTCGCAGAATAAGAACATTGCGGACCTACGTCTGTTGGCATCTCATCATCAAGTGGAGCCAATCTTTCATCTAATAACTCTATAACCCTCACAAGGTTAAGAAACAAGTGATCGTAGTTGTTGCCGTAAACCTTTTTCAAGATTTGCTCATCAATTGAAACATCAACTGTAATAATAAAAAAATAAGCTATGATAACATGAACGAACAAAATTATTTTATACAATTATTATTTCTATAATTTAAAAAAAAATTATATGAATTTGTGTTTGAATAAAGTCGCTAAGGTATATTTGAACTCTGAGATGGTGTTCTAGGGTTGAAATCGTTAAAGCTTTGTTTCAATAGAAAAAATTTTTTTTTACTTCCGAGTTTATCGACAGTAGGACCAACAAGTTTTTCTGCTTCTTTTACAGCCTTTTTCATAGAGATGAAATTTTTATCAATTTCAATTCCACAGTGCATTGCATCCTAAGTTCCTAAATTTAGACTTTGCAGTTCGTCAACGCGGAAGGTCGATACTAGATTCGCTGGTTGCAATGTCAACTATGCTTTGTTGATTCAACTCGACTATGTATTCGATAATGAGTAATGTCGAAGAAATAATTTATGTGAAACTTATTGAAAAAGGATTAATAATGAAAACTTAATTCATCATGAGCTAAAATTAATGACGAAAATAGTTATACAAAATTAACCTTGAAACGATGAACCGTTAATAAAAAAAAATTGGGCTTTTGAAATCAAAGCTGGATATGAAAAAAATGTATGCAAAGTTTTATGATTTCTAAAGAGTACTCAAATTAATCTTCATTACAATCAAAGTATTGGAAGTATCTATTTATACCAAAAAACGTTGACAGACAAGGATTCTTCTGAACATGGTTTCACCACCCTGCGTGATATGATTCTTCAGAATTATTCGTCTTGACTGGGAACCTAAAAACGCTGAAATTTTTTGGACCGACAACTTCAATCCAGTGCGATTCAAAATAATCCAACAAAGGTTTCAGCTGTTTTTCGTTTTCTTTCTCACATAAAGACTTAATGATCTGAAATCCTTCTTCAATGAGATCGTGTCTCAAAAATGCTAGGCCAATCAAACGATAGATTGTGTTTTGAGCATTCTTTTTCAAATCCTCAGCCAATCCAGTCTCTTGCTCAGCAATTCTTAGTTCCGTTTCTATCGTTCTTTCTCTCAGTGAAACTCTTCTGATCTACAGTTGGTGTGAAATTTTAACTATCTCTGTTTTAAAACTTATATTGATGTTACATTACCAAATTAACGATAAAGCTCAAGAAAAATAATCAATTAATTTTTCTAAAAATATTATGATCTCGCATCCAAATGAACAATTACTTGTCCAGCTAAAATATCAACGTTTATCTTCTGTAAGATGCCTTCGTAACGACTTCTTTTCATTACAGCCTAAATAGTATAATCATAAAAACGATTTATTTTATTGTAAATCAGAAAATTTTTAATGTTTGCAATGTAAACAACTTAAGACAAATAAGATTTATGTAACAAATTGCCGCCAACTTTTTTCAACAAATATGCGTATAAAATGATAACGACTAATGTCGTTTTGAGTTGTTGACATTACCATTGACTCAAACGGATTCATGGATTATCGACAAATTTTTAGAACAATTCCGTATAGTAACTAGTTATAACTTTTACATTAATAGTCAATTGAACGAATCATTACTTGTGCCAAGTGAAAGAAGCAATGAACGCTGAAATTTCCTGGGAACGCATATTGGATAGCATTCGTTATGGCGATTTCATAACCTCTCATGCAAGCCTCGAATTTGAATCCATTCAATATTTCATCTTTTATATAAACGCACACTTCTACGTATAAGGCTTCTGTTTTGTCTGACATCAGTACCCACACACAAGGGAAATTCTATTTTTGAAAAGACTCATGAAATTTTTTTCCAATCAGAAAAATTGATGACAACTTTAGTAACACCACCAATAAAATTCTAGGGCATTTTTTCCGATTGATTTTTTCTGATCAAAACATCCCAATCGAATTTTTTAAACTATTTTTTTACAATGATTTCTACACTTTTGAATTTTTGTCAAATGTTTTAGGCAAATTATTGTAAAAAATGTTGATTTTTCAATTTTAACCGTCTGATGCGTTTTAATTCTTATGATATATTTTATAATTCAATTCTCAAAATATAAATCTATTTCTTCTTCGAATTGATATAATATTTTTTTTTATTTCAAATGGTATAAATTTTCTATTTTTATTATCAAATTCTTGTAGTATTTTCTAAAAATATTTTTTTTAATTTCTGAGTTAAGAAGTTGACATTGAATATGATTCGATATTAGTGAAAAATTTCACGAAAATATTAGAAAGCATCCATTAGAAAAAAGTATTCGGAAAATTAAGAAAAAATTTTTGCAAAAAAAGAATTGAAAAAAGCGGGGTAAAATTCAATGAAATTATTTACTTTGATTTCTTTCCGAATCATAAAAGACACTAGTTGGTACACCTTGTCAATTCGAGGTGTAACATTAAATGTTCCATCGATGAACAAGTGGAAACTGTTGTTTGTGCTCTCGATTTTTGAGAAATTCTCTATCATATGCAGACTCCACAATAGCAAAGCGAATGATTCTTCTGAGATTTCCAAGTCAAAGGAATCCAGCTTTCCTTCGTTACCTTCCATGTCAAAATTGATCATAGGTTTTTTTTCAAGTTTTTCCGCTAAGTCTTGCAAAGTGTTACAGTTAGGAATTTTGGTTCCTTAATAAATTTGAAATCTAACAAATTAATATGTACTGATCCGACAAATGCAACTTTTTCAAATAAATTCCATGGAAAAATACGTTTGCGATAGTTGAAATATAGCAATTTGAATCAATCATTAGAATCAATTTAAATGATTGGCGTTGAAAATCTTACGATTTAAATTAAAAATAAAAATCAAATTAAAAAATTCACGAATATGACTAAAAATGTTGCGAAATTTTCAAAAACCAATTCTTTATATTTAAATTTGAAATTCGTGATTTCAATTCCTAATGTTGTTCAGAATTATAATTCTTAATTTACATTTTTACATTACATTTTTATTGGTTTTCAGAGTCTTACAGAAATTCATTTTTATGAATTTTTACAATTTCATTTTTATGAATTTTTACAATTTCATTTGTATGAATTTCTACAATTTCATTCAAAAATTAATAGTATTCAAATTTTGACATTAAACATAATTCCTTAAAGTCGCTATGATAGTCATTCGTGTAATTTTTATGTTTAATTTTTTTGATTTATTTATTTATTTTCAAATTCTCAAACTTTGTTTACAAACAAAATCATTGTATATGTAATAAGATCTTATTATCAAATTTTCAGGTTTGTCAAGTGCAGCATTAATTATTATAATTTTTTTTCTCATTAAAATGATAAATTATTTCTTACTTATTCGTGAAAATCCAGAATTCCGCAAATCTTGATTTTGCTGTTACGGTGATAATTTAATTTTTTCTATTTAATTAGATCGGAATATTATTTAAATAAAAATCGATTTTTCTATTTTCTTCAGATATTATGATTTTATCGACTCTATCAGAATTTTTTATAAAGAAAAAACGTATGTGATAAAATATTTACCCGAAGCACTGTAGCACATCATATTTCTTTTCAATGATGACTCTAGTTTCTTCATATTAATTAATCAATTGACGTTTGATTAAGTTTTAAGTTCAAATAATCCTGAATAATTGATTGATACTCACACTTGAGCAATTCTGTAATATGCGTCTTTGAACTTAACAAATGGTTTTGCCATCTCTAACTTATATTCGTCAGTCATCTTTCTCTTTTCCTTCAAACTATCGTTTCGAGAATGGTTGTGTTCTTTCCAGAACGTTATCTCATTGGTCTTTAAGTGAATAGTTCCACGGACTGGACATCGATGTTCATAATATTTGTCGCATTGAAGGTAACTGAAAATCAGTAAATTTACTTTATTATACCTGTGATTAAATAATATTGAAGTAGTAGTAGTAGCGTAAATAGTGAAGGGTGATTAATGAAAACATTCAATTCAAACAAAATTTATAATTCATTCATATAATTCACAAAAATATCAAAATTTGATATAACAACAGAAAAACGTAACTATGATTTTCTTGTTTAGAAGTGGGCATAGTTTTAAGAAAAATTGTACATTTCTAAATATATTTGTAATATAGTTAACCATATTTTAATCGGGTAGTTTATTGTATGTTTCATTCATATTGTAACGACTAAAGTATTATAGTATTGTATTGTATATATATAAATATATATATATATATATTCACGACAGCCGTTTTTACGGCTAAGGGGAGTCTGTAACCCATACGTGACGCGTCCCCGGGTGGCAGATAGGGGAATGTGTGATAGGGGAAATAAAATACCTCTCGCGGGCCAACAGACTAGGGGAAGGAAACCCCAATAAAAAAACCAAAAACTGCTGCCTTGCAGGGAGGGATTTGTTTCTCAAAGGCTAGGACATGGTTAAAGTCCAAAATAAAACCCGGATCGGTGTGCGTCGCAGTTCATGGGGAGTGCCTCGTCGATGGTTCGCGAGGTTGATGTGTGCTTGCACTGCCGATATGACACTGCGGCGTATGACAAGTGGCCAGCCCCTTCGGGCCCTGATCAGGAAGTACGCATTGGACACGGAGATCG
>JAPYZS010002140.1:0-10102 GCA_030522925.1 Trissolcus japonicus
CGCGGGTCTGACTGCCCAATCAGCGACCAGCCTTTACAGGTCGCTCAGCTCTGAAAAACAGTAGCTGTCAGAGGACGCCTCAGGGCGGAATCTCAAACAAAAACATTTTATTCTTACTTTGTCCAGAAGCTTGTGTTGATGGTTGCTGGTGGAGAATTGGCCTTTCCTTGGGAATATTTGATACTGTACTAATAACAAGAAATAAGTAGATTAAAATTTTGTTTCACTAATTAGGAGTTTCATTTTAAGATACCTACATTTAAGAAAATGCTAAGAGTTTTTATGATGGCTAGATTGGAGGGCAAAAATTTTTAACAAAAATAAGGAGCATGTGCAAAGTATGTTTTAAATTCACATCAGACAAAATATTGATAATGAAGATAAAAACCAATTATTATGAGATACGCTAATGAGATACTAATAAAACACATAAGTACAAACATCGCTTTTGACATAGTCCTTTGTATGTTAATCGGAAAACTATCGCAGAAAATCATGTACTGGAAGCATTCTAGCTGGAACTATATAGGATCATGAAAACGGATGATATGTATACAGGTCATCTAGACATACTGTGGAGAGCTGATGATGAGATTAAAGTACTACTGATGATTCAAGGAAACTTCAACTTCAATAATGTAATACGGTCTTCCGAACGGGTCACTGCTAAAACTGGAGTGAAATATGCCCTGCAAAACATATGGACGAACTTAAATCTGATACAGCAGTCATCCAGCCAACTAAATACTGAAACTGCAACTGAGTCATGCGACCCCCTTCAAAGATAAACCAAATCGCTTAACTCGCTGCGTGGCGCTACTTACCGTGAAAAGATATTTCAGTGGAATGGATTTTTTTCCTGAATTCTGCATGATTTTGATGCCAACCTACTCCTCAGTTTTCGCGTGCAAGACCGATGTTAACAAACTCTGGCTAGACCGGTACATCAATGAATAGCGCGAAAAAAACTATGTAGGTAGTCAATACAAAAAAATAAACAATAAAGCGACTGTTACGATTATATGATGATCACAAACACGTTGACATCTTACATGAAACTTAGAAAAAAAGAGATGTAGAAAAGTGATAACAGATTAAGATACCATGACAGAAAGAGATGCTAATCTAGAAACTATCTTTTTAGAGGAGGTCTCTTTCAAAGTTATAGACGTCGTACAAGTTTTGTGCAACCTATCCTTTAATTTCTTCTCTAAATGCAATACAGTACCCCCGATCATTCGGTCAAATTACGCGACACGGTTTGGCCCTTCTTGTGTGATTCATTTGTGTTAGGAAGGAAATCTTGATGTCTTCTATGTTAAAGAAGAAGATCAGATTGAATCAATTGAACTACAATATAATCATTTAGCTTCAGCAGCACAGCTTCATTCCAAGGTGGTTCTTGATGACTAACTTGAATACTGAATTCCATTTAGGGGCTTCGAAAAACTGTTCAATTGTATTGCATACAAAATTCTGATAGAGAGAACACATAGAGTGAGAGTTGGTGATTTTGTTTCCTCCAAGTCCGTCATCAGTTGGCCTGTCAATGTTGTTTTCACTGCCACATGATCTAACAAAAGTCTTGCATCTTGGTAAGAAGAACCTAAGTCACTCTATTAGCAGCTCACCGTAGAACTCACAACTGCGCATTATGATATGGACGTCGTCATGGCGGAAAATGTATTTCATGAAAGTCGAGAGAGAAATGAACAAGATAACCAAATGTTCAACGGCAATTACTATATTTCTGAAATGCGCGCTACACTGTGGGCCGTACACATCCAAATTTATAGGCCTTAGGTCATGAAACGGAAGAAGAAAACTCATTCTTGCACTTATTCGCATTATGACGAATAGGGTGGTGAGCTTGAGAAATCTCTTCCCAAAAGACTGCGCAGAATTTTCAAACTTAGTCACATTTGAATCCCATCTCAAATTACTAACTACGAAACTATTTGAAACCTACTATCATGTAGATATCTCATACTGCATCATCATCTTTAAAATATGTACCATTGATTGCATAAATAAATTAGACCATTTACAATAAATTAGATACACACTTATTTTTGCGCGTCACCGGATCCAAAAATTCCAAGTACTTCTTCAAAGGCCATTCTGCAACTCTGCGACGTTTAGAACCGCTTGCCTGCTTTTGAATTTCATTTTTCTTCCGAACATAAGTATCGAGCAATAGTTTGAATCTTGATCGAACTTTTTGGACGTCCACTAATTTAAGAAATATCAAAATTATTAATTTTTTTCCTATATGAAAAATTTAAATTTTTAATTCATTTGAACCGAAGTTAACGTGTATTCATTTTTTATTTGCTTTAAAAACGATATTCTGCGAATTTCGCGCGAAAATTTCGGCTCTAATTTTCAAGCAAAGTATGCATCATATTATAATTTATGAATCAGTAATAATTCAGGCATATATAGCCATCGCCTAACGGACTTACCATCGTTTTCTACCATGAACTCAGGTGTCAAGGCATCCGTTGCCTGATGAAAAATGTGTTATTCTTGTTTATTAACTTTGAATCATCGTTTTATAAAATGATAGCTTGGTATAAGATTCAACAAATCGGAATGAATTTTTAATAAAAAATAACTGATTTTCGATACTATTAAGATTTTAATAGATGAATGTGCCGTAAATGATCACTATATGCTCCCATATAGCCCCATATAACCCCACATGTTTTCTATTCTTATTTCTTTCTTTTCAATTTTTTTTTGTTATCCTTTTTTGTTGATTTTGTTACATTTTTATTGTGTGTTTGTTTCTACATCTTTCTTGTTGATTTTATTGTACGTTTCTAGTTTGTTTGTTTCTATACTTTTTTTGTTGATTTTATGGTATTATTATTGATTTTTTTTATTTCTACATTTTTTTGTTGATTTGATTGAATTTTTATTGAGCTAGTTTGTTTATATATTTTCCTTGTTGATTTTATTGTATTTTTATTAGGTTTGTTTGTTATTATATTTTTCTTGTTTTTTTTATAGGATTTTTAGTAGTTTTTTATTTTTTTTACTCACACGATAATGCATCTGCTATTTCCTGCCAAAGTATATATTAATTAAATTAGCTGGCCTTTGCTTCTTTGGCATCCTGGAGTTCCATAATTGCGGGCTTTTTTCTACTTCCAAAATTAACCTCTCGTCCGAGGTCAAAAAAGTTTGGGAATTGCTTTCTGAAAAAATTTTTATTTTAAAAAATTGACATGGGAAATATATATATAAATATTAATAATTGTATTCAGAAATGGCTTTGAAAATACTCCTGTAAAATTAAATTTATCACTTACCATCGTCTGAAGACATCACGAAATATGTCACTGCAATTCTCAGAACAACTTATCAACGCAGTGCTTGTTTGACAAGTGTCAAATTTCAGCGCCAACAAATGAACCCGATTCTCGGTTATTAATAAAAAAACAAAAATTTTTTTTCGAAAAACTATTTATATCATATCATTATATATATTGTCATTATATATTTTATGTATGGACAATATATAATTTTTTTCACTTGGTTTTTATATTGATAAACTTGAAAAAATTTATTTTGTTTAATTATATAATAATATAATAAAAGTATGTAAAAATAAAACTTTGGTAAAAAAATTTACCAAAGTTCAATTCATAGAGAATATTAAATAAAAATTAATAAATTTCATTCATGTTCGCTCGATTTCGAACGTTTACGCGTCAAAGTCGATGCGCAGCTGTTTACGCGTACGCTTTGGTCGAAGCGTAGACTTTACGCGTACGCTTCAGTCAAAGCGTACGCGTAAACGCGTCGCGAAAAAAACACTGAATTCGCCTTTAATGTTTTGACTTTCACCTTATTATTAAATGTAATCTTACATTACATTATTACATTTTATATTAATAACTTTCACGAAATAGACTTCATATCCATTGGCATTTGGCCCGCGAAAAAAAATAACAAAAAAGATAAAAAGAAAAAATAAGAAAAAAGGCACTAACAAGATAAGTTAGGTTGCGTTACGCACGTCCTTATATTCTCAGAAAACTACTATAAGCTCAAGCATGATGTTAAATAAATGTAAATAAAATTATATTATGTCATAATTAATTTGTGTGGCACAAAAAAAAACAATTGAGTACGTTATACATTATAAAATTAAAAAACTTTTTGACGTTGTTATTCTAATCCACACGGACGAAAAAATAATTCAAAATATATGTGGATTTAAAGTTTTTATTATATTTTTTCAAGATTTTGTTTTTACATTTATATTAGTTTTATATAAGATCTTGCTGCTTTATATTCGAAATATAAATGACATATTCACGTGATATATAATTATATATTCAATTTATATAAAATATATGTCAAATATATTTGAGAATATATTATTGTCCGTGTGGGTAATAAACTTTTGTGATATAAACTCAGAAAAGTGTTTCTACAGGAATCAGAAAACTATAATTTAAAGTTTAACAGTTATTCAGAAATTTAAAATTTGGATGAAATATCATTTTGCGATGTTTTTGAACTGTCAGTTAATTAATTTTTCTTTTCTGCTGTAGATTAAACAAATTATATCTTAATAGTTCATGGATTTTCTTTTTATTTCAGACATCCTAACTATTTTCAGTTTATTAAGCTAGAAGGGAGGTAGAAGGACGCTACAAGGAAACTATTATGAGTATTATTTGTAACCAATGTGGAAAAAATTAATCGTTTATTTTTTATTCAATGCTATTTATACAAATAAATTATTTTATTGAGTATCTTAATGTGTTATGTATTATTTCTTAACTCTGCTACTGTCGCGTGTTTTTCCGCACTGACAAAGATAACCGAGTACGATTGTCGTTACAAGACAAAGCGATTTGAAAATGCACAACTGTTTTCGGTTTAAAAATTAATATAAATCCATCATTTCTCTTTTTGATCAACACCCAAATCAACAAATCAACACACAAATTGTTCACTTGATAGTCGATCAAAATTTCAACCGATCATTCCTTGAGTTTGAAAGTTATTTTTGAACTCAACTTTTGACAGATAATTCTTCACTATTTTCGTGCATCGATTATTCTTTATCGGAATGATTCTATCAGGAGATTCAAATCTCTGCCAAAAACTCCACCGATATGAAAATCGTATTTAAAAATATATTAGGAAAACTCCGCCGAAAAAAGATATATTTTTTCTGTTACAAAAAGGAGATACTTACTACACTAAATTATTTACCTTCTGAACTCAACAGACTTGGGAAAAAATTTGTATTTATTTTCTACATATATACTTTATTATATATATATGATACATTTCAATACATATACGGAATATTGTATTAGAAATAGAAGTACTTTACTAATAGTAAAGTATTAAAGTACTAATAGTACTTTAAGGATTGTCGTCTTATTTGACTAGACAAAATTTTTTACTCGACTGAATAGTATTTTGTAAAATAAAAAGGGACATATATCAGGTTTTTTTTTATTCAGACCTAAGTGCCAAGCTCTTTAATCAACTGAATTGAATTTGAGTTAGAGTAACCTCATCTTTGATTATTTTACTTTCACTTTATCATGGCAGAATATTAATTTTGTAAAATGATATTTAGGAAAAATAATTTGTTCTCCTTAAATTGCTGACTTAGGTGCGCTCAATTTCTGTTATCTTATATGATTCAAAATAGTTTTTTTAAAATCTGTTAAAGCTTGTTGGATGATACATCTCCTCAGTTTATTATTTTTCGCTTTTATGATGAAGAATACTTAACCAGAATTGCATCAGAATCAATTCTGATCACAATTCTTTCATACTCTTTTACCAGACTTCTGGCTTATAGTATACGGGTCATTCTTTCTATAATCGGCATATTATAACCATGAAGGCTTTTAAATTGACTAAAAAATTTCTGGGTGATTCGGCCATCGTTTAGAAGATGAGAAAAAATATAGTCGATTTTTTTCGCCCGATATTATCGGTTGAAAATAAAAAAATCAAAAACTGTGTTTAAAAAAACTCGTAATGATACAATAACTTAAATCAATGAATTTAAACCAACAAGCATTAAAAAAAATGTTTCCGTGTTATTTTCTAGTTTTTATACACTAGTACATCTAAAAAAAACTGTAAAACCAACAAAACATAAGTTTGGATGTTTACTTTAAACGAAAAATAACAAAAATAATTTTTTTTTATAAAAAATCGAATTTCTCGGAAACTCCATCACGGATTTTGATTTTTCTGGGCTCAAATTTCTCGGGGCAGTTTCAACTATTACCTGTAAAATTTTCGTCCATGTTTTTGACATCTTTTCAATTTTACGAGTATTCATAATTTTGTTTTCATATTTTAATAAGAGATCAGATGCGTACACAAAATATTTTTTGTTTATAACTTTTATAAACAAAATATAACTTTTTTATTTTTCATACAACAATTTTTCTGTTTACAGTAGAATTCTAAGTAATAAGGGGATCATTTCTTACTGTAAGATTAAACAATTTAAATATTTGTACTAATAATGCCGTTAGTCTTCATTAGTTTTTGCTCTTTTTCTGGAACCACCTTTCGATCGTTGAACACCTTTAGTAGTAGATCTGAAGAAAAAATGTAGACATACAGATTCATGATACGATTTAGAAAATTAACAAAGCTTTTATGAAAACTATACCTTGTAGAAATTGGTTCAGTTTCCGGTTGGAGTAGTGCCCAGTTGTACATTTCGGTTACATTGAATAAAACTCCGTCAATTCGAAGGGAATGAACTTTCATCTGGACGAAACCATTTTCTTGAGGTATACTGGAGTGGAATCCTCGAATGCCTTTAATAGGTGATGCGCTCTTAAATCTTTTGTCCATTTTTCTTCTATTTACGTCAATTTTATCTTTCGGTGCAAATTCCATATTGATTCCTGGAATATTTTGACGAGCCCATTTGAACAATTGTAGTGGTGTTTGAAGCTGTCCTTCCGATGGTAACTGCTAACTCGCTCGTGCTGCTAGCCGCTTAATTGTACCGCCCAGTCCATCACTTGGCCCTTTTCCATGCGACGTGGTAAAGTAGTGCCATTCTGCTGGTACGCCGAAGTCTTTTTCGTGTAAGCTCAAATTTAAAATGTTGTATTTGTTTTTGTATTGAGACGCAGCTCCGTCCGAGAAGTACGTCACTTTTCTCAACACAGGGATTTTTGTTTTCAAAAAATTAAGTAACATTTTTTGAAAAAAGTTGACCGCTGAAGTATTATGTTCCAAATCGTCTGAGATGATGACATAATTCAGAACTTCTGAACCTTCGCCTCCTTTATAGCAGCAAAAAGGATGAATAGTCGCCTGTGCATTGTTCCAATGAATCCCTTGGACACTATTTTGAAGAACAAAGGAATAATTTTCTGCGAAGTCAGCAACTACAACTACTTCTCCAATGGCAGAATTTTTTTTGACTTGTCGAAAGAATTCTGATTGTTGTTTGGTAATATAATGATGAGGCGACAGGTGTTCCAATTTTTCCAGTAGTGTATCAACGAATTGGTCAGCAGGTTTCACTATTGTTTCCAGTGAACAGCGATCAACGTTTACCCATTGATGAAATTTAATCTCGTCGATGTCGTCCGATGCCAACTTGTCAAATATCACATCCTTGAGGTGCGTGGTATCCGTACATTCAACGCATGTTCTCAAGTGACAAGGATCTGTTGGTGAAGCACATTTGATGATACTGAGAAAATCGGAAAATTTTTTCAGTTCTCTGGTTTCGTATTCTATGGGCAGTAAGTTTGCTCCGGTCAACATCAAATTAAAATTTTCATGTATGCAGCATACACATACTGTGTGTGTACCTGCGGCGCCAGCAAGAACGCATTGTTTGGGACGAAGTTCTGCAAATTTCGAAAACGAAATTTTGGCGTCTGAAAAACGTTCCCTGAAGAGATGATAAATTTCAGTTAGATTTCCTAAAACGAGTCGCTTCTGTCTGTGCTCGCGTTTCCCGTTGACAGGAACACTCACGAAGACTTTTTTCCCGGGCATTTCTCTCGAAATTTCAGGGTCGAGATAGAAGTTGATAACTTGATTTACTGTTTCTTCAGGAGTCACATACCTCGGCAGTGGTTTTGTTGCACAGAGTATACCTTGTTCTGCGACTAACTCTTTAGTTTTGATAACGAGATGTCTTGATACGTTGAATTCTTTCGAGATTTTATATGTGCTCCAAGAAGATGGCAAGATTGACAAAATGGTAATTTTATCCTTATTTGTAGCACATGACTGAAATTTATTTTTCAGTTGAGTGATAATCTCTTTTCCAGTTGTTGCAAAGTCCATTTTGCTAAAAACATCTGCAAATACAATAAGAAGAACAAAAAAATTGTTTATTCTTTATTTCCAAAAAATATTCAACGTTCTTTTAATTTTTACATTTGTTAGTTTCAAATTCTTTTTTTTTTCAATTATTTTTATTAATTTTACCTCTTGACTGCCTCGGGATTTCAATGCTCAGAATTTTGTTGAACGATGATTCGTAAAATGTTACAATTTCGTCCAGCTTCTTGATCCTGTATGATTGACTTTCCAAAGATTTTTTCGGGATATTTTCAATGTTTATTATTGTCAAACTTCGGTTAAGTTGATCTAGCAGCATCTCAGGAGGCGTGCAAAAACCAGATGAATCCTGAGAGCTTTCTTCAGAGATAGACAAATTTGAGATTTGTGAAGCAACTGCTTGGTTATTATCAAGATCAACATCAACACGTTCAGGATCACATTTGTTGTTCATGTATGTCCGACAATTGGGACATAGTTTTTTACCCTCCACAATGACAGGATATGTTGAAGAAAAAGACCCCTCGAAAGTCTCGTTAATGGCCCATAATTGTGTCTTGACTGGATTTTTGTGATGTCTAAGTGGATCACAACACTTTGTTTGTTTTTGTTCGTAGAAAGTGAGGAACTGCTTTTCATGATTTGAACAAATTTGCTCTAACACTTGATCACATTCACTCCGACGTTGAACCAAACACAGTTGCCTTTCTGTGAACGAGCTGGCAGGTATGAGCTTTCCATTATCAGAACATTTAAAGCCGATGTTTTTCAGTGAACAACTTGTTAAATCCATGTTCAGTGTTGAGACTTGATCATTCAGAACTACGAATGTAACGATGATACTTTGTTTTTTTATTTTGATTCAGATAAATCTACTACGCTTGCAGTCGGTAAAACAGCTATTTTAATTTAATTATTGTTTTCATTGAATTAATAATTATAATGATGAAAGTATGAACTGAATATTACTATTCAATTAATTATATTCTACTTTGAAAATTTGTTTCAACGTCATTGGAATGGATGTTCATTCAAATTTTTTCAAAAACAGATAAACTATATTTATTTTTGATTAGTGAATTTCAATAAATTTTCCTTAATATAGGTGTAAAATTGAAAAGAAAATAAAAACATGAACAAAAATTTTACAGGTGATAGTTGAAACTGCCCTGAAATTTTTGAGCCCAGAAAAATTAAAATCCGTGATGGAGTTTCCGAGAAATTCGATTTTTTATAAAAAAAAGTTATTTTTTTATCTTTCGTTTGAAGTAAACATCCAAACTTATGTTTTGTTGGTTTTACAGCTTTTTTTAGATGAACTAGTGTATAACAACCAGAAAATAACACGAAAACATTTCTTTTAATGTTTGTTGGTTTAAATTTATTAATTTAAGTTGTTGTATCGTTACGAGTTTTTTTAAACACAGTTTTTGATTTTTTTATTTTTAACCGATAATATCGGGCAAAAAAATCGATTATATTTTTTCTTATCTTCTAAACGATGGCTAAATCACTCAGAAATTTTTCAGTCAATTTAAAAATCTTCATGGTTATAATATGCCGATTATAGAAAGAATGACCCATACTTGTTATATTCAATTAACCAGTTGTTCTGAAATAAGTGAATAGACAAAATATGAATATTTTGAGCAAGGGACCTCCCGCGAATGAAAATTTGGTAAACGTCTTACCTTGGCCCATAACAAAAACTACGGGCCTGAATAAACTAATTTGATATTTATTTTGACATTGATGTTTTTACTTCTACATCATCATGTCAGAA
>JAPYZS010002141.1:0-10098 GCA_030522925.1 Trissolcus japonicus
TAATCATTTAAGTTATGTTCCCATGAACGAAACTCAACAAAATTGTAGTATGTGTTGTAAAATCATGTTAACTTTACTTGTGCGAAATCTCCCTTAAATAGTCTCACTAGTTTTCGTACAATTGCAGTTTTTTAAAACAAATAATGACCTATTGCTACCGCATGCGTCACTAATGTGCACGCCGCACACATGCCTTCTCTCTCGCACGAAAACATCATACCCCAACCTCCTTAATTTGATAAATTCATTTTTCTTTTAGCAGCAGCACGAATTACACAGGGATGCTACGGTTCCGCATATACACATGCAGATACACACAGGCAGAAGGATGATTGCCAGGATTATACCAATGCCTCCTATGACGTACCACCTGAAAAGTAATCCAACCGGAATTTTTAAATTTGCACATAAAAAACTAAATAAATTGACTAAAAAAAAGGATAAATAACAAATTGTAATTTTAAATTTATTTAAAAATAATTTAAAAAAAATAAACAATTGATGAAGGAGAAAAGCCTTACTTGTATTTTGCCCAGAAAGTTTCCTCGGGCTCGACGCACTCATAAATTTCAAATTGATTTCCTTTAAGATTCAGAGGTTCCAAGCAGTACGAGCCATAAGGAAGCATTTTATCATCGAACGTGATGTCCAAGTTGTATCTTTTGATTTTAAACGTCTTGGTATTGTTGGCTCTTTTGTAAACTCCATTACAGCTGTCGAGTTGTCCTAATTTCTTATCTGAAAAAAACAAAAGTTATATAATCAATGAAACTTGAGATGACCAAATATGATGACTGAAATAATTTTTGTTTGTTTCATTCTTACTCTGAAGGTTGAAATTTTGCAGGACCTCCTGACCCAGCGTGGTGCGGTTGCTCAACTCTACAGGCACCAGGAAAGTCATCCTCTGATTGCGGAAGGTGTCATTTTTGGACTTAATGATTTGCTCAATTTTGCACACTGGCAGGCAGAGTTCATTTTCACACGTGGTATACGTCGACAAGTATTTCAGAGTGATGCGTCCACGGGAATTGTAATCCAGACAATATTCCTGGGTGGCATTTCTCAGGTAGATGAACAGATCATGTTGCTGGCTCGCAGCTCGGATCTGAAATGAAAAAGAAAATTTAATATTTGTTTATTCAAACTTCTTATTTGTATGAGATTGAATATTTTGGTACCTTCATGTATGGATAGAACACTTCGACATCCGTTTTTTCAATGTATAACTCACTCGTCGAACCCGAAAGGAATTTATGTTCAACCGTTTTGGTCCAGTTGTCATATTTGTGAAAAATTTTCGTCTTGAATTGGTTGAACCCATTTTTGTCCTTTTTACTTGAAGCTCTGGTGCACAACCCTTTGCTGTTCAGATATTCTGTCTCTGTGCAACATTTTCTAATGTTGATATGCTCCGCAAAGGTAAAAACTCCGTAATTCAGGAAGAGAACGAACAAAATCAATTTTTGACATGCCATCTTGAAAAACTGCCAACTGGAAAATTGTTTGAATAAAAGTTGTTAATTTTATGTTACAACATGAAACAAGAACTAAATGTGAAATAAGAAATGATAGGATAGCAGTTGGAATAGAAGTCTTGTGCAACTCACCTCGAGGCTAAATTTGTGACTGGACTTTTTTCACCAAAATTGTAATTGAAATGTCATTTATATTTCTGTTGATAAGCTCGCATAGATCTGGACTCGAGCTCTACGATCATTTTATTCAATCCAAATCAAATAAAATCGTACTTAAAATTAATGACAACTTGAGACCGTCTAATGATTTTGAATATTTAAATTTTTAAGTTTAGATAAGATAAAAGTTAAACTAATGCTCATTAGGTTTTCTAGGTAAATGGAAAATAATCAAAGCGACCGGTTTGTGTACAAATTAATTTATTTCCAGTACACCTCTGAAATTTAAAATTTATTAACGTAACGAAAAGGAGGGCATATAAGGTGTAGATGTACCCATTATCGGAAGGTCAAAGAAACGTGTTCCAGTTATCGAAAATTGATAAACGAAATTATATTGAATGTTTTTTTTTTTTTTTTTTTTTTTCGTTTTTTATTTACCTTTTTCTTAATGATTAAACTACGATTTAGAGTTATACAATATAAAATAAGTTCAATGAATTTAAAATTTTATTGGGATATTAATTTTCCGAAATTCCCAAATTGGGGGATATCTCTAGCTCAATAAAAAATATAATTAGATTATCCGAAAATGGATTTATTGATAATTCATACATAACAAATTACGCTGTTTGTCCGAGCTGTGAAATTTAAAATATAATAAATATAATTACAATTAAATACTTTTCTTCATTTTATGAAATTTATTTTCTTTAATTATATTTTCAAAACTTGAAAAATACAACGATAAATAATTTGTCGAGTATTCTTTTGAATTCGTAAACAAAGAAAGAAAAAAATTGCAAAGCAATTGGCTGTTTATTTGTTTAAAAATGTTATTTGTTTAGAGAAAAAAAAATTCTTATCCAGATTATCCAATGGAAAAAGTTCCATCGGTTGTGCTACTATTTTTCGATAACAATTGTGAATAATTTTTTTTCACAACACCGATACAAAATTTCTAATAGTTTTTTGAGCTGCTTTCTAAATAATAATTCAAATAAAATAAAAAAAATCGTTTCCTAATTGTTACATCTTAACCATTCACATAAAAAGATAAAAACTTATCTTGCATTTTTTTTATCATCGCGTAGAACAAAGAAAAACTAATACTTTGATCATGACGGAAACCAAACTTTGATGTTTTCTCTTTACAGAAAAAAAAGAAACCAATTTAATTTATTCATTATGTTTTCCGTAGTGCGCGCTGTGAATTGAACAATATGCTTTCTTTTGTCAATCCGACGAAAACACGCGACAGGCTATAATTTAGTAAAAACTTTTGCATCGACGCAAAACGTTTTACTCTGAAACAAAGGTCTTGCGCGACGGTTATGCATATCTGATCGATCATGAATACCAAATTATGTATACCACCCCAATTTTCGTTTTGTTCGCGCATTCATACATCTTTCATCAAATTGCAATTGCACAAATTAGAAACTAGAAGCATATTTGTAAGTTGATATCATTATGCATCGTTTTCAAACGTTACTAATCGAAGGTTATAACCGTCAATTACACGTTCGTTTGTTTTACATTTTACATTTCAAGGTGAAAAATGTTTATTCACGGTTAAAAATGTTTAGTGACGTAAAATGTGAAAAAAAAATTTATCCTGTAAAAATTTTGTCCGGCCATGGAGGACGAAACTAATACTACATTACGAGGCCGACTACGAGTACGTGGGGGGTGTGTGCCGATTTTTTTTAAATTTTGTTTTCTAATTTTATTTTTGAAATTAAATGATTTTGTTTCAAATATTCAAATGAACAAATGCAAATTCTAACGAATTACACTCGATTTCCCGATAATGCAACACCCGTTTCTGCAACAAAATTTGTTCTATTAATGCAACGGATGTCGATGTTCAAAAATATGGCGCGCAAATTTGAAAATGATTTAATAATCATACACACGTTTTTTAATGCATTACAAATTTTGGTTCCCCTAAAATCTTGGTCTTCTTCCATCGTAATCAAAGTTTGCAGGTTTATCTCACAGTTCAATCACACAACCATCACAACAAACAACACAGTAGGTTTTAAGATTAAACATAACCTCAAAATTATTATCTCAATGTTGGCACTGCCGAAAATTGGAGTCGTTGCGATATCGGACCGTTTCTCATGTATTAAAAATTCATTATGTTAACTGATTTTTTGCAATGACAATTCGGGTATACGATAGTACATGTTTTACAGATTGGCCCAATTGTCTTAACTCGATTTGCATGTGTGCTATAAATTCAGTAACGGTAATTTCGAATATTGAATAAATACTACGGAGGAGCGTGGGAAAATATGTGTTTGTGTTAGTGGCGCCACTGTAAGGGCATTGGCAAGCGCGCAATCCGTGTGATTGTGTTGTGGAGGGGATGGTGAGCTTAGGAGGGGATACTCTATCCGGCACGATGAATTAAATCCGAACGAAATTTTCCATTATTGTAATAAAATCGTTTAATTTTTTGAAATATTTAATATCTATTTTTATTCAATTTTTTAATTAAATCAAGGGTCCCGACCCGACGAGGGTTACATAGTTACAAACTTTTCGATTGGTAACTGTCAATGTGATAGGTCAGTAAACCTTCAAAGAAAATAAAATATATTGTTGAAGAGATATCAATTACAAGAGTATTGGTTTATTTTACAGATACATAATCAACTAAAAACCAAGGTAAAATAATTCGTCATTCATTTGCTTAAAAAATGTTTAAACATTGTATATTAATATTGCAATTTGATTAATTGTCAACACGACACATTGAAACAGACTCTCAATATTGAACTATGTCTTTTACAATGAGCAAAATTTATAGAAATGTCGTATGTTAATATAATAATTTTATTTATGAGAGAGAAGTTTTCCACGTAGACGATCCACGAATGTGAACTTAGAAAAATTTTTTCCAAAAAACAATTTAGCGCGAAAAATGAATATTGAATTAAAATGCTTCCAAATCACTCCCAGAAATGTATATCTTGTAAATTTATTTAAAAAAAGGCAAAATTAAAGTCTAAAATAATTATTTCTCACAACTAAGATAAATATATATCCGAAATAACATTAAAAACGGAGTGAAGGATATTGCACCATAAAGAAAATTATCAAAAAAATACAGGGTGCTCCAAAAGGGTCCCGACAACAATCCCGAAGAAGTGAAAACCCGTTCAAATGTATAGGGGGCGCCCCAAAAAATTGTTCATTACGCATAAATCGCCCGAAAAACGAATTTCGCGCTTCAAACCAGTTAACAAGTACTTGGCACCATACGCAAAATTATCAAAAAAATACAGGGTGCTTCTAAAGGGTCCCGACAACAACCCCGAAGAGGTGAAAACCCGTTCAAATGTATAGGGGGCGCCCCAAAAATTGATAGGAAATAGGAACAAAATGGATCTGATAAGGAAAAGAAAAATTCTGAGATTACTAACACTGATTTTGGGAATCATTGTAACAAAACATGTCCCACAACCACGGAGATGGTGGGTTAGACCCATCTGGCAAAAGCGATCAGAATGTGGGCAATTTGAAATTCATTTTCGACAGTACAAGCTTCATGACCCCGAAAAGTTTTTTAATTTTACAAGATTGACTGTGGAACAGTTTGACTACGTATTACTTTTAGTGGAACCACATCTCAAAAAACGGAGCATTCGTCGACCCTTATCGTCAGAATTTAGATTGGCCTTAAAACTAAAGTTTATTCTTACTTTTAAGTAGTAATATAATTTTTTTTGATATATGATAATAAATTTCAATGCGTAACAGTTTCTTAGGACATGGCGGTAGTTACGATACAGTATCGAATAATTTTCTTATTGGAAAATCTACTGTTTGCGCGATTATTCGAGAAACGTGCAAAGTCATATGGGAACAACTATCGCCAATTCACTTAAGAACACCAACTGCAGGAGATTGGAAGAAAATATCTAAAGACTTTTACGAAAAATGGAATATTCCTAATTGCATCGGAGCAATGGATGGTCTGGATTATGAAAAAAAATATTACGGATTTGTCAACTTCAAATTTTCTTGACTCATTATTTCTTATAAATAACCATGCACTTGTAGGAAGACACAATTTGTTGAAAGCCCCCGATGGATCAGGATCCCTTTTTTTCAACTACAAAGGATCGTTCAGCATTGTCCTACTTGCTGTTGTAGACGCCAACTACAATTTTATTTTGTGTGATATAGGAGGATTTGGGTCGCAAAATGATGCAGGAATTTTTTCAAGTAGTAAGATGTCAACAAAATTCGAAAGTGGCTTGATGGATGTCCCCGAATCGGAATACATTCCGAATACAAACGTCAAGATTCCGTACTACTTAGTAGCGGATGCGGCATTTCCGCTAAAATCGTACATAATGAAACCGTACGGAGGACACAATTTGGAAGCAAAAAAAGAAATTTTCAATTATCGTTTGTCGAGAGCTCGGAGTGTAGTTGAAAATAGTTTTGGAATTTCGGCGAGTCGTTGGCGAGTGCTCTGGTCAAAACTGTTTCAGCAGAGACCGCAGATGTAATTATTTCAAGCGCAGTGTGTTTGCACAATATGGCAATGCAGACCCAAGAAAAAAACGATGAAGCATTGATGTACGCGCCGAATAATTACGTCGATTCATATAACTCGGACGGAACATTTGTTCCTGGACTTTGGCGCCAAGAAATTGTAGAAGAGGTGCATGGGTTGCGCCCATTTGAAGACAATAATAGGCCACAAAACGCAATAGAGATGAGAAACTTTCTTGCAGATTATTTCTCTTCCATTTATGGTGAAGTTGAATTCCAATACACCGTAAACCAACCAAATTGAAGGTGTCGTGTAAAATCTGTTGCAGATTTAGGGATTTTGTTAATAACAATTTTAATAATCATCGTAATATAAAAAACTGATACAAGCGTGACTGATGAGAGAATTTTTAAACAACTTGACTCATTAATTATCTTTATCTGATAAACAAATAAATAAATAAAATCTCAATTATTAGTTATCATTAAGGTGATGCGTAAGTCGTATATGCAAAACAAGTATGACGTTAACGATGTACTTACAAGAATAAGAAAGGCAAAACGAGAGTAACTAATACATCACCTTAATCTGTATCAAGTTTTATGATAAAACGTTACATGTTATTAAAAATGTTTAAGAAAAGTTATATATTTAACTATAATGAAACGTTTAAACAATTACAGATGAATCGGGCAGTTTCCACAGCCTTTACTGTAGAACAAGAAGAAACTTTGATAGCTTTGGTTCAAAATTACCCGCAATTATACGACAAGCAACACCCGCAACATAAGAATCTTCTTATAAAAAACCACACGTTCGAAAAAATAATAGCGCCAATTGTTGGAATTCCAGGTGATTAAGAGTTTGGCACGTGACTAAGCAATAAATATCCAACTAAAAATTCATATATGGCTCCATTTAAGAGCCGTTTATGGATGCCATTCATAGCCATTTAAACTCATTGTATCACAAGTTATATTAAGATAATATTTAGATTTTGGACTGAATGTATCTTCTTTAACATTCTCGATTTTCAGCTGATCTGTGTCTTGAACATTGGGAAGCAATCAGGAAAAAGTTTTTAAACACCATTTCACAAATGGAGAACGTTCCGTCTGGGGCTAGTTTGTTGGATGCATATAAATCATCCAGTAATTATCGTCCAGAACTGGAATTTATGGTACCGACCATGTATTCCAGAAGGTAAATGTCCCCTTGATAACCATGTAACTGCAACTCCTCATTACGCTGCATTATTTACATTAATCTGATTCACCAACAAAAATTGTTATAATATCCAATATTTTAAAAAACCTAACGTTGATTTTTGAATCATTTATGAATTGGAACTAACAAATATTAAATGCATATAATTAAAGCAAATTTTGGATGTCAACGAGGAGTAAGATTTTCATAAATTGTATGACATTACTTTACATAAAGCTTGGTTAGCAGGGCTATTTACATGAAAATTATTATTATGAGACTAACACTAAATTAGATATTATAATATATAAAAATGTATCGTAGTTCTATGGACAACATTACATCCGAAAAGGAACAAAGTAAGAGAACAGGTGAAGCTTCTTCTGAAGTCGAATTTGGTGATGAAAATCTCGATGATTTGGAAACAGCAGACAAATTGATGAAGCAAGTCCAAAAAGAGATTAACGAGTAAATACATTTGTGCTTTAATCATTTAATAGCTAGGAATAATTATTTCAATTGTCCAATTTCAAATTGTGTTATGTACACATCACACAACCTTCCCAATGAGTGCCTATGTCCAGGTTCTAGTTGCTCCTAGTAAGTAGTACAACGGTGTCTACTACCACAACAGGTTGTACTACTTACTCCTGAAAAGTTGATGATATCTTAGTCGATCACACTAAGTAACACAAATTATTGACAAAATAATTGATAATATTCAATTTATTTGTTTTATATGTTGGTAATGTTATTCAGTTAATGATTTATTAAAATTTAATCTAATGTATTAATTTATAATGCATAAATATCTGAGATGAAATAAATATTCTTTCAAAACCATTGTTTGCTATTTTTCTTGTGAATCAAAACTTTAATCAATAAAGAATAATATTAGTTGCCTCGTTGTCTTAGTTGCATTTCAAATCCTTTGATAAGTTAAGATTATTTTCTTCCATTCCAAAAAAAAAAATTTCTCAATTCTAATTTCAATTTAACTATTTAAAAATAATTTGGTGGTACGGGTGGTTTGGATCACCCTGTATACAAATATATTTTGAGTATATGAAATATACGTAAAATATATTTTGACCTAATTTTGTTATGTGCCCTGATAGCCAGATTTATATAAATTTTGTGTAAATTTTACATAATTGCTATAAAAAAAATTTCTGCAAATCTAACTCGAATTTTTTCGAGTTTTGTAAAACGAAAAATTATTTTTTTCATTAGTTTATTAATTTCGACTCAAAATAGTTTGATGTAAATGATTTATGTAAATAATGCAGCACGATGAGGAATTAAATGTACTCAAATTTTCTGTAAATCATTTACATAAACGGTGGTTATCAGGGTTGGTATCATTGAATATAAATGAATAAATTAAATTTCGTTTTTAATATTCTTTTTTCGTTTTTGGTTTAAATGAATTTCTACATCCGATGAAAAACAAATGTCAATTACAAATTGTCAATCATTTGTCTTAACCAATATTGAATCAATATAAAGATTGAAAAGATGGAAATCATAGACATCGAAGAATTCATAATTGATTGGGTGAGATCTTCAAGGTGGGTGTGGGATGACAATGATCCAGATTACGGTGACCGAATTCGCACAGAACACACCTTCAACGTCATAGCTTACTTTTTGCGTATAGGCAAAAGGTATAGGCATCCAATATACACTGCAGGAAACAAGAAAAATTCAACACTTTGTATGTTATTCATATGAGAAGTGTTGCGTTTTTTATTTCCCCCAGTATATATATATCTTTATGAACTAGGTTAAAATAGACACATAAGGTAAATGACCCTATTAGTGACCACTTGTTTTTGTTAATAAATATACAGAATTTAATAATTATATATAATAATATAAATCACGGTCAATACCTGGGACATTACCCTTTGACAAATTGTTTACAGAATGTTGTATTTAAACCTTACACCGTTCTTTAAAAGGGCATGAAGTCGAGCAAATTTGGTTTGATCTGCAACAAAGATTTGCAGTGGAATTGCAACACATGATCTTTGAACACCTCATTTCCCAATGGCATCATTTTTATCCCCTAAGCCAAATTGTATCCCGCGAGCTACGGGAAAGGTTTGAAGTGGCAGAAGAGGAAATAATTGAAGAAATGAGGATTCCACCTGCCGACGAAGAAGAAGAAGAATCAAATGTTCGCGAAATATTAGAATCAGAAGATTAATTTCTTCTTATGTTAAATTAAAGGAGTTCAAATTTTAAACAAAAACAAGCCAAACATGGACTATGTTTAGTAAATTGTAAGAGATGTTTACTATTTAATTAAGTTTTGTTCCAATAAAAATTGAAAAAATTATATTTGCAGTTGTAATTTGAAAAAAAAGAAAGAATAGACAGGTTGTATTTGTAATTAAAAATTTATTAATTAATCATTGTTGGTTACGCTGGCGTTTCTCGGGCGGCAACGCGCGAAAAACGCCAGCGCTCACGCCAGCGACACGCTGACGCCACGCCATGCGCATGCGAGCAGTCGCGCGCGCGCTCGCTTGCCAAACGCAGCAAACGCCTTCACTCTGAACGAGCCTTTACGCGTCAGTCCCACTTTTGGCAACTGATCTGACGAGTAAAATCATTTTCCAAAAAAAAATGATATCATTGCCAAAGAGGCAAGTCAGTTGTACTTCAGAACTTTCACCAAATTTCTGAAAAGTGATTTTCAAAATAAATGCAAAATAACATTAAACAAAT
>JAPYZS010002142.1:0-40913 GCA_030522925.1 Trissolcus japonicus
GTAAATTGATTTTGAGCGCAGAGTTGTTTACGATAACAACACGGACTCTGATAAGCATCAGAATTTAAAGTCGATTTTAACTGCGTCTTTCGTGAACTTGATTATTGCCAACTTAAATTAAGTTAGAATCAAACGTCACTTAACGTCACTAATATCTAGTTTGTAATAAAGTTTACGTAGAACAATTTGTAATATTTAAAAAAGATAAACATTAATTTGTAAATTAAATATTTATGGCAACTGTATTATCAATTTCTACCAACAAAATTGAATAATAAACATTACAATATAGAACCATATTCCTATAGCGAATTCGGAAACTCATGTCAGTTATATTTTGTCTTTGTCGTATCCATGTCTTAAGTACACTAGGAGAAAGACATAACATACGAATTTCCGAATTAGTGACTGGAAACATTTTTCGTTCACAGATATACTTCCGTAACGCTGTGAATAACTGCAGAAAAAATTATAAACATAAACACGAATGAACAACACAGTTTTCATTTCGACTGAAATATTACGGCAAACGAATTTTTGTTTCTTTTTACTCATTAATACTCGTTAAAGGCGTATAGAAAACAGCGATTGAAATTTCCACCTGGAAAGATCTTTTCTTGTACTTTGTATGGCTATAGACCGAGTGATCGAAAAAATTTTCGATCAAATTTTCATAGGAGTGTAAGGATATATAAAACTATTTGCTTACTTCTGCAAATATGGACTTAGAGGTATGTAATTATTAACCTCAAAAGAATTTTTTTTAATCGTAAAAACAATGCAACAGAAATATTCATTCTGTATTGTACGTTCACTTCAGAAAGAAAATCAACTGATGTTGAGTGGATATTTCCGTTCCTTTCAAAAAATTGAAGACGCAGTGACACGTTTCAAAGAAGACGGTTTCTTATTAACCAGAGAAAATTGCAAAACTAAAAAGAAAAACGGATCAATTGCACCTTCTCATCTCAAATATTTTGAACTTAATTATGTGTGCCGCTCGAGAGGTACTGCGCCGGAGAACGCAAACGTTGATTGTCAGAAATCTACGTAAGTTTGGTGAATTAAAAAGTTACAAAAAAATATGTGACAAGAAGAATTGTAAATATATTTTTAAGACACTTTTTTATAAAGATAGTTTTTTGTGCCACTTATATGTAATGCAAATAGTTCAAGGTGTGTTCAATTATCGTTATTTGCAGGATTTGTAAAACAAACTGCCTGTTTCACATCAAATTCATAATGAAAGAATTTGATGAAAATGAGCCAAATCTAGACGACGGCAAAGAAAGAAAAAAAAATCAAGTTTTATTCATACATAAAATTTGTCTCACACATAACCACAAGGAACACTTGAAACCAAAGACGTTATCAAAGCGCAAACTTCTGCAAGCGGGTGAATTTTTCATGAAATTTAATTTATTGTTTCATTATATTGGCAAATGTTTATACAAAATGAATTTTTTGTAGTCGAAATTAAGGTTAAAGAGAAATCTGTTGCACCTGACAGTTCATTTGAAGATCCTCCGATAAAAAAGAAAAAAATAGTTATGAAAGACAAAAGTGAGAAGTGTCACTCAACGTTACAAAACGATTCAAAAAAAGGTGTGTGTGCGTGTGTGTGCGCGTGCGCGTGCGTGTGTGTCAATGTTGCCTATATTTTTATAAACTATTTGTGTTTCATAATTGAAGATGAGGAAATACTTTATGATGAGGAACCTTCCAATGTTGTCGGCCATTTGGACCAAAGTCAACCATCGATTTCTGGGACGACAAGTGAGTTACATTGATGATTGAATTACAATTATTACAAAGAAAAATGACAACAATAATATTATTATTACAAAAATAAAATAATTATTTAAATGAATGATAACAAATTTAAATTGAAGTAAAATGGTTGTTTTTATTACAGTTACTCATGAAGACAGTGCCATTAACCCTTAATTACCCCACCTCTAAAAAATTACATAAGATACACACGGGGTCGTTCTGACCCCAGCTGAAAAAGGCAGGTGAGCGAAGACTGACTAAGCTTCAAACAGACCGTGGGGTCGTTTTGACCCCTAGGGGCAATTAAGGGTTAAAGAATTAGACTTTTGTTACGCAAAACTCCGAGAATTAGTCTTAAAACAAAGTTACGCGACCAAGAAAACTGCTGTCAATGAGTTAAAGCATTTTCTTGAAAAATATGAAGTTGCACATGTAGACTATGCTGAGGAAACTGACGACGTTACCAACGATTTGCAAGTTGTTATAAAAAAAAATCGTGGACGGCCAAAAGGTGGAAAATTGAATGCCATTGGCTTGGAGACAGACACACGACTGAAACGGTTCGAAAAAGAAAGTAATGCGACGAAATGTTGCATTATGTTCAAATGGCTGAGACTTCCAAAACCAATTTTGATGAACCTACAAAATCAGGAGTATTTAATAAAGCCAAAAGATCTGGTTCATCTAACGCCGTACAACTTAAAGGATTCCTTTGATAACGCCGACTTGAATGTATTCAAGGAATATTTTGAAGAGAAAGCATTCACTTATCTCAGCATTATGAAAAATATTAAGCAAGAATTAGAATTGTTCTCATGCAGAAAGTGCAAGAAACAAACTGACAAACTTTGCATTTGTTGCGAAACGTGCTATATGTGGTATCACTATAAGTGTGTAAATTTGACCGAAAAGCGAGCGAACAAAGTAGTATATTGGTTTTGTAAAAATTGTAGAAAAGTATAAGGCTTATAAAATAATCGTACTTATTATGTGCAAACTTAACTAAAAAAAACAAACAAACAGATAATAATAAATTGTTTGAAGACTAAGATGTATACAATTCTGTTTCTGAATTTTGCTAATAAACATACTTTGTAAGAAAAATTGTAAAAAAAATAACGTTTTTATTATATATTATATAAAACTGGTAAACCTCGAACCCGCAAGTTGTTGACCCGCAGCCCGCAAATTGTCGACCCGCAACCCGCATACCCGCAAGTCGTCGACCCGCAACCCGCAAATTATTGACCCGCAACCCGCATGCCCGCAAGTCATCGACCCGCAACCCGCAGCCCGCAACCCGCAACCCGCATGGGTGCGGATAGCATCTGCCTGATGGGTCGTCATAACTCTGTTGCCACTCGAATGATGAAATTTTCGGAATTGTCCCGGAATTCAGATCATGAAATGCGTATGTCACTCACTGCATCTCTGCTGCAGCGATGCATGCATGTGTTTGTCAAGGACATGTGAAGCTTTAGCACGAGATATATACAACTACTTCAAAAGTAGCTCGAAGAGGCAGGACCAGTTGATTGAATTTCAAATGTTTATGGATATTGACATCCATAAAATGTTACACCCAAGCCAAACTAGATGGCTGTCATTAACGTGTGTAGTGGAAAGAATTTTGGAACAATGGGATGCTTTAAGACTTTACTTCGACTCTGCGTGGATGATCAACCAACTGAAATCGGCTGAAAATATTCATGTGTCTCTAAATGATCCCTTTATCAAGAGTCACTTTTTGTTTCTTCAATGGATCCTTTCCAAAATTACTGGCATAAATGAATTGTTCCAATCTGAAAAGACCATTGTCCACCTCATTCACGATGTATCTTGGAGTCGGTGTGATGAAGTTTTTGCAAAAAGATGGGATACGTGAAATGTCTGAGATGATTCATAATTTCAAAACAAACTGCCTCAATTTCCTTGTAACCTTGTGTGCGAAACTTCAACAAAGGTAAGATCTAAATACTAATAATAGTTAAAAAATTGAAATAAATAAATAAGCAATAATTTTTCCAAGTATGACTTCTCAGATCCAGTACTCTCGGAACTCAGACATTTCGCGCCTGAAGCTGCCATGCCCCAAAGAACACGAAAGACAGTCAATACGTTGCTGCCATTAGCACAATTGTTGCCAAGAATTGTCGACCAATCTGATAAAATGTTGCAAAAATTAGATGATGAATGGCAACGATTGCCATGGGATCAATTGCCAAAAACAATTATAGAGATCAAAGAGATCGACAAGTTTTGGCACGAGGTGACGTAAACGAACGTGATATTATTTATTCGAAAAATAATAACGATGTTTCTTAATGATAGAAAATTAATTTTGTAAATTAAAATATAAAGCTAAATTAAAATATAAATTTTGTTATACAGCTTAACGTTTACGAAGATGAGCTGGGAGTCAAGCCTTACGAAACTTTGGCATTGTTCGTTCTAAACGTTTTGTCTGTACCAGTGGCTAACGCAGATTGTGAGTGGAAATTCTTAAAAATCAATAATATAAAGACGAAGAAAAGGAATCGCCTGATAACGACGATGATTGACGGGTTATTGTTGGCTGATCAGGGAGTTCGTAAAGGTAAATAAAAGCAAATAACAATTGTAATTAATAAAAAAATCACGAAAGTTTGCTCACTCGTTTTTCTTTAAAAAAGGTGGCGAATGTTGCGTCAATTTTAAGCCCACGATTTCGATGATTCAAAGAATAAGCAGCAACAACATTTATAAAATAACAGTGCCAGCGCCAAAGAAGGATGCCGAAGAGTTCGTCGATGCTGAACAAGATGTTACCGAGAATGTTTTTTCTGGATACGAAACTTATGAAGAATCTTAATTTTAATATGTAATATACGATAGAAGTTTCGTATTTCATTATAAATGTATTAAAAAATTACATTTTATAGTTAATTCGTATGTAATTGCCTACAAAAAAAACAATAGATTTGTATTCATTTTATATATAATTTCTGATCCGCTTTATTTCAAATAATTCCGCAATTTGGAACGAACCAGTCCGCATTCGACTGTTTCCAGTCTGGCAACGCTGAAATCAACCTATAAAACATTATTTTTTGCAGTGTAGTGTATAGAACTTGAAAATTAATTTAAATCATCTGTTATTTCTCCGGACGTAACAGAATTGAGGAAAAAAATCACAATACATCTTGCAAAAAACGATGCAAAAAATGTTTTAAAAGCGCGAAACAATTTTCAGAATGGTATTTTAAATAGATATGACTATGTAAAAAAATCATCGCAACACAATAGACAGCGCAAGTAGAAATGTTGAAGTTTGTTGAAGCTTGTTGGAGCTTGTTTGAAAGTTATATGTTTATATGTGTCTCCGTTTGGAAAAAACGGAGATTGTTGTGTTGTGTTAATGAGATAAAGTATCCGACATACATAATAAGTTATAAACTGTATTAAAAAATATATGCAATTTTGCATATTCTTTCTACTAATTATTAAAAGAACATTATTCTTAATAAATGTCACATTTATTATACTCCCATATTTCAAATCGGCGCAATTGCTATATTTGAATGAGGCGCAACTGCGTAATCCAAATGACTGAAATACTGACTGGAACCTGTTAAGGGCCTAGTTGGAGGTGGAAAATTTAATGGGGGTTTAAAAATCAAAATATATTTATGCACATTTCAGCGAATACAAAACAATAAACCAGCAAAACAAACATTTATTTATCTTACAAAATTCAGTGTATTTCATTCTAATACATTACATTGAAACATTATAAATTTTTCATAGTATTATATATGATTTATTGAGATGCTTCAGTTCTTCTTCGAGTTCTTTTTTGAGTTCTTTTTCGATTTCGAGCCTTTTTCCGATAAAAGTTTTCTAATTTTTTCGAATTTTTTGGGATCATGTTCTTTCATACATGCTACCAACAATTCACCCATTGGACATTTATCTATTTGAACTGTCCCTAAGAAGAGTAAAAACTGTTTTAGAATATATTTATATAACGTTAAACATAGTAATATTTAATCAGCCATATAAAAACGATAATTATTTTCATAATATGTAATCAATGATAAAAAAAATTTGTCACTTACTTGTATTCATGCAGTCAGATACTTTTTCAAGTAATTCGATGTCCGCACAATCTCCCTTGTTCTCACAATAATCTTGTATTTGTTTCTCTAATTCAAAGAATTTCGCTTGTATTTCTTTACTAGACATTATCTCCTAAAATAACACATAATAAATTATTAGAAGAATGGATATTACCTATATGATACTTCACATGTTGTATTAAAAAATGTCATTTTTGATCTACGGTGTAATTTTATTTTATTTTTATTTTTATTTTTTTTTAAATTAATTAATTATTGATTACCTGAAATACATTTGATAGAATACATTCCATAAAGCAAGCATTTTTCTCATTAATATTTTTAGAGAATGCGTCCACTAAAATAACACAATTTTTTATTTTAATTAAATATATTAAAAATTGTGGAAACTCGGATTCATTCATACTTCAGCAAACCCATAATTGCTTATTTTTTTAGAATATACTCATTTTAAATCAAATGATTAAGCATACATACACATTGTTGTTCTGCAGGATAAGTCGTCCTGACATTTTGGTTCGTATTTTAAGAATAGTTCAACCATCAAAAGGTCTATCTCATCTGGCAAAGGTACGGATTCAACGGAAATTGCCTAAAACAGTATCAAATATCGTGTAATTTTAATGAATCCCTAGTAAAAATGATGATATATTGGCCATATGTCGTCATTATGTTAGTTTTAAGAAAATCATATATTGACCACATAATAATAATGTATTGTTAGTATTATGGCAATATATTGACAATATATTGACCATACATTATTAAACATTTTCCATATATGGACCATAGGTTGTCAATATATTAGCGACTACAATACAATTAATATATTGTCCATATATTGTTAATACATTGTCAATATATTATGAATATATTGTCAATATATGTTTTATGTTTTATTTTATTTGTAATCAATTCTTACAAGTACTAAAACTGCAGAAATTAAAATCGATAAATACTTCATGATAAAATTTGTTTTATACAAACTGAGTTGGTGCAAAGTATGAGCTATCCTTTTGCTTAATTTGTTACTAGAAAAAACATGCGTATTTATACATCTACTACTCGTGATGTAATTGAATTTTTTAATTAATTTCCGAAATAAATGGTATACCTATCATTACTGAAATTTCCAGTAACAAAAAAAAAAAAAATTACTGACAATTATTTTAATACATGAATAAAACTTGAGATCAAAATATAAGGACAAATTGTTGACGGATTGTCAACAAAAAAAAAAACGAAAAACAAAATAAAAGAAATTCGTCATTGTTTTAACATACAATTGCATACTTCATATGTATCTAATTGATGTTACGTATTGAATGCAACAGCAAATAGATTTAAGATTCCGAATTAACAATTTCGATTATTAACTATGTATTCTACATATATATTCATTTATAAATTGTATTCAATTCAAATTGACATACAATTGCACTGAGAAAAAACTAATAAACATTACTATAACGTACAGTAATCAAGCCATATCAGATTTAGACTTACACATTTTAAGAATTATCCTATAATATTTTTATATTTTTTACTACAATTATAGTAAATTTTATCATAATTCACGATATGTCTATTGCCAGAAGTTATAGTAATTTTTATTAGAAGTTTTTTCTCAGTGTACTTCATTTCAAAATGTTGTGATTGGCAGACTAGTTAACTTCTTTTTGGTTACTTTTATATTCCAAATTATATGTAATTAATAAATGTGTATTTCTTATTTCTTGTAAGAGTAATTCCACAGAAAAATTTACTTCACCTAACCACAAAAAAATTATATTGATTTGTTCAGCACAGTCTTAAGAGGTTAGTCCACTGTAGATTTTTAAAAAAAATCGATTTTTTGTTTTTTGGATTAAAACGTCTCTTAGGATACCATTTTTAGAAAAACGTCGTTCCATGGTTGGCAGAAACTGTTTTTTTTGGTCAATCAAGCGATTGAGTGAGCGCGCTCAGAGAGTGTCTATAAGCGCGCTGAGAGCGCGCTCGATGATAAACGTTTATACTACAATTTCTTGTCCCAAATGATGTGAAAGTACCGGAAATGCTTAGACGAACAAATGTCCCCAAATGTATAGTTTTCTTATATTTTTGAGTGATTTTGATACTTTGGATACAATTTATTATGGAAAATGTAATTCAGTTGTGACAAAGTTCTGTGAAAATTTATAAAAAGTATGTATAATTTTCTATGTTTATTTTTATTAACGTTTAAATATTTTTCATACAAAATTTGTTAAAAATTATTATATTTAAAAATAATTAATGCAGGCATCTTAGTAGCCCTTCATTCGCCCTTCATTCGTCCTTCAAAGACAACTACAGGGCACAGCATCACATGCCCGGAACCAATCCTCAAAGTGCATTGATAGGCCCGACGAATTGTTCCTGCTGAAGTTATTCGTCTCTGCTAACCGGGCATGCCCTTAAGGGGTCCTGAAGATGTTCAGAGCACGCCCTGAAAAATTTTTACTAGGGTTACGAGAGACGGGAACGAAGTCGTCATGATTTTGCAAGTAACAATTTCATTATTAAATTTAAAAGAAATTTAATTTCTTTGTGTGAAACATTTAAATGGTCTTAAAACAACGAATATTTATTCTGTACAGCAGTGTGACAGAGATACCTTATCTTTAGAATAAAAGAATTAAAAGAAATTGAAAATATATATACAGTTCATTAAACAAAAATTTTGTAAACAATTAATTAATTAATTTAACTGATGACATAAAAACATAAATGTAACTTGTTTTATATTAACATTCTCCATTATTTTGATTAATGTTTGTGCTACATCTGTTTTTATTTCAATGTAATAATTAAAGGAAAATAATTATATTTAAAAACAATAACAATAGCAATTTAAATTTTTGTGTTAATTTAATTATAATTAATCAGGTAAACTTTGTAATATGATCTTCATTTACGGGATAGAAAAACCATCATTATTATGATTATAATCATTAGTCATATTTAAATTTATAGACTACAAGAAATTGGCGCGTTCTTTTTGAAACGGGGTCCGGAGCGCCACCTGGCGGAAACTGGTTAATCCATATTGATAAAAAATTGTTGCGAGCGCCTAGAGTGACGCTGCATCCGATACGTATGGCCGTCGGGACGAGTGTGCGATCGCGTTTCCATATCGGACCGATTTATCACACCGAATAAGCCGTGGATCACGCGCGACCTCGCCAAATCTGTTGACAATGGCCGAGCCCGCGTGGACCGTCACGTAGAGCTCTCGGCTTCTTCATCTCGTACATTCGTTGTCACACTTGACGCAAACGAAGCCCCACACATCAGTTCGCGCGTCTCGCAATCCAGCAATCGCCAAGTAGGCCCCTGCAGCTGCAAGCGATGATTCCTTCCGGCTGATCTCGAGCAACAGATGTGCGCGCTCTCGCCAACGACCAGCCAGCAGCCCAACGCTTCTTCGTTCTGCGAGGTTAAATTTGCACATCTGACTTTCATCTCTAATTCGTCTGTATTTTTTTTTTTCATTCTTCACCTTCGTAGAGAAAAAACATAAACAATTGGTTTTGTTTTCATGCTCGTCAGATGTTTTTTATCCTATGACTGAAAAAAGTGGTTGAACCTTTGTTTGTTTCGGTAATGAACAACTTTTTGAGGTTAAACATTTTTCTTCCCTTTGTCTGGGGTGATTTTCATTTAACAGATTATTTCCCGTTTTAATTAAGAAAATAATTCTTCCCCTCCTGGAATTGATTTTCTTTGAAAAACTACTGATATTGAACTCGGAATTCCTTTCTTGGAAAAATGTATTGATCACAAACATGATGACACACCTTTTCTAAAATAAAAAAAAACATAAATAAAAACAAAAAAATAACAATTGAGAATTGATAATGTTCTATTACGTAATTTTTTCAGTCAGTGTAATTTTTTAAATACCATATCCTCGTTGATTCGCAGTTAATTTTTCATTATTATTATTGTTACAATAAAGAACCTGGCAGAAAAACTCGAAGCTCCTCTATATATCATTTTCACCAGATGTATTTTTAGGATCCTCTAGAATCGATTGGACACAAATTATATTTAGATGTTTTTTCTCAATTGGTTTTTGTTTCATTGTCAATCTAAAACTAAATTTAAAAAAAAAAAAGAAAAAGAAAGCAAAACAGAAACAGTAAGCAAAAAAAGAATACAAGACATTAAAGTCGGTTTATTTTTGCAGAAAGATAAAAAATGGCAGACCGACAGTCGGACTTGAAGCGGCTCTCCCTGGACAAGATCATCGAGGCGATGACGGCGGACCTGGAGGGTTCGCCAGGTCACTACGCCCAGTTCGGTGGTGGCAGCAGCGGCAGCAGTGCGATGCCCGGTTGGGGGGAATACCCTCGGTCGCAGGTGCAGCACTACCTGCAGCACAACGGGGCTCCGATGGCGCCCTACCTCCCCCAGGAGATGCCTAACTACGAACCCCCGCAGGCGGAGCCGATCTACTACTCGTCCCAGCCGGTGAACCACCTGGAGATCAACGAGCGCAACGACCTAATCGGGACGATCGACGTGGGGAACGGCAACTACATCAATGTGATTTACGGCAATGCCTCGCAGATCATGATGGAGCAGTGCCCGTACAACAACCCGAACCTGCTTGAACGAGAGTACGGCTTGTTCGGCAACAAACAGCCGCAGCAGCCGCAGCTGGCGCAGCCCCAGAACGGCACTAATGGCAAACAGCTGATCGAGAACCTGGTGGGCAACTGGGCGCCCAATCAGTCGGGCACCTACTCGCCATTTGGAGGGTCGAGTCCCGATCCTCAAAGCGCTCCGGAGGAGGTGCAGCACAAGGTGGAGCAGCTGCAGCAGCAGCAAAAGAAGCCGCGCATGGTCGCTGAGGTGAAACCCATGCGACCCTCGTACTCGGACGTGTTGACGAAATGCGTAGCCGCTCCGATGACGCCGGTCCCGTCTGCAGTTAAACCCAAGCCGGACCTTGCGAAGAAAGTGCTCAGCAAGAACAGCGGCAAGGGTGGCAAAGCAAAGACCGCGGCGTTGAAACGACAGAACTCTTCTGGGAGCGACGAGCATAATTCGCCCAAGATCCAGGCGCCGAAGAAGATACCGGACAAGAAGAGCAACCTGACCGGGCGCCGGTGGGTGTCGCTCGACAACTTGGGGATTGACAACAGCTCGAGCTTCGACACGAGTTTTGAGAAGAAGAAACCACTTGGGAAGCCGCAGAAGAAGTCGGACGGGTTGAAGGCACAGAAGAATGTCGCGGCGCAACCAAAGCGGCCGCAGGCGAGTTATGTCAATGCCACGACGGTTAATAATTTTAGCCAGACCGTTGCGACGGACAAGGTGGAGAAGGTGACCCAAGGGTACCCGAAGGTCAAGAAGGACAAGAGCAAGAAGTTGCAGAACGAGAAGACGCTGAAGAAGGGCCGGGCGGGCAGAAAACGCGAGAACCGCGAGGCTGTCAAGAACTTGTATAAAACTGTCACCAAGCACACTACTCGCTGGAGCAAGCTGGCCCTTAGGGTGTTTTTCTGGCTGCTCCATCTCATCTGCGACGTTGCCAGCATGAGCGCCAACTTGGTCATTCAGCTGTGAGTCAAATGAAAGACAGCCAGATGTCCCAGAAAGCCTAATTATTAATATAATATTAGATCTAGTTTTTAGTTAAGATATCAATACTGTGGCTGTGAGGAAAAACCAGTTAAGTGCTTTTTTGTACATTTAAGTTAAAAACATATTTTATGTTGTTATTTTAATCTACTTCTATAAGATGAAGTTAAAGAAGTGTTTCTATGGGGAACAAAAAACTGTAATTCACATGTTTCAACATTATTCAGAACTCAAATTTTAAATAGTTTAAAAAATAGTTTAAAGTTTTATTTTTGAATGTTTTCAACTGGTAGTTAACTGGTTTTTCCTCACAGCCACAGAATATGCATTGTGACTAAATGAAGTAAGTTTAGGTTTGCTTTCAGTGGGAAATGCGGCTGGTACCACACAATCCTGTACACAAAATACTCATGGATCTATCTGGCCAGTGCGTTCGGCAAGGTTCGATTTCTGAACGCACTGGGGCGCCAGATGGACCGCTGGTTTGGCAACAGCCGGTTCGCCTTCTGGCGCAAGTTTCAATCGAAAGCGAGCGACAAGGAGAACGCCAACTGGATCCACGGCGGACTTGAGAGCAATATCGCTCTGCCGAGCACAGGCGAGGAGGCGATGAAACGGCTGCTGGCCTGCAAGGGCAAGGATCCCTACAGCATACTTGGGGTCACGTCCACCTGCTCCGACGATGACATCAAAAAGTATTACAAACGGCAGGCCGTGCTCGTCCATCCGGATAAAAACAACCAACCTGGTGCCGAGGAAGCTTTCAAAATTTTAGTTCACGCCTTTGATATCATCGGCGAACCGGTATCTCATCGATCAAATTAGATTAGTCAGATTGAATTGAAATCAATTATTAATTTAAGTTATATTAATGGGTTCGAATTGTTTTAGGAACGGAGACAAGCTTTTGACCAAACGAGACAAGTCGAGGCAGCCTGGGGCGAGTTGAGCGATCTCCTGTCCCAGTTACACCGCAAGATGGAGCAAGCAGCGAATACTATTAGGTGTACAAATTGTGGTCTCAAACATAAACGGGTTCCTACTCAAAGGCCTTGCTATGCCGCACGATTTTGTGCACAGTGCAAAATCAGACATAGTGCAAAAGAGGTATCTTTCCAGACAATCGCGTTTTGTCAATTCAACTTATGGTTATTTTATTATACTCTTCTGTATTTCGATAAAAATATACATACTTAAGGGGATGAATAAAGGTTAGTGTTTATAAAAAAACTAGTTGAAGTCCTCTTTTATGAATAACCAGTGAAAGACTAAACAAAATATATCAGGCGTTTCATAGAGTTGCAAAGAATCGCCTGATATATTTTATTTAGTCCTTCAATATTTATTTTTGACACAGGACTTAAGGGTGTTTTTCGGTAAATTTGACTTGAAAAAAGCTCACTTCTCATGATTTTTTTTATTAAAATAATACATATTATAACTTCAGGGGGTTTACCATTACTTTGCACAAATATTAAAGTATACTTATGAATTTTTTCATTGAAATATCTATCAAATAGCATGCGTTTTATTTTAGCATATGTGTGACGTGCCCGTCTAATAATCGACGTACAATATAGAGTCAAAACGGTTCATTTGAAATCAAAAATCGAATGAGATTCAAAAAAACAGTAAATTAGTTGGAGTTTGGCATACGAAAAAGTTAAAAAAGTCTTTCCTCAATATTTTTACTAGCGCTTTGAAAATGAAATAATCAAACAAAAAATGACACTTTTTTTTCACTTGACATAATTTTGACGAAAAATAAACTTATTTTCACTTCTTCGTACGTCAAACTCGAACTAATTTAATCTATTTTTTGAATCTCATTCGATTTTTGATTTTGAATGAACCGTTTTGACTCTATCTTGTACACCAATTAAAAGTGCACGCCGCACATATGCTACAATAAGACGCATCTATTTGATAGATATTTCAATGAAAAAATTCATATATGTACAAAGTAATGGCAAAACCCCTGAAGTTATACATTGTATTATTTTAATAAAAAAAATCATGAAAATGGGCTTTTTTCCAGATTGATTTACCGTTGTTATGGCAGTCAAGTTAGCAAATATTTAATCAAATAATTTAAATACTCATTAAATTAGGTAATTTTATTAAATTAGGTAATTTAATGAGATTTTAATTTAATAAATTCAATTAATTGAAATGAAATATCTTTATTGAATATAATCGTTTTATTAAATGTAAATAAAATATGAAGACAAATTTTAATTTTGATACATTTTTTAGGGCGACATCTGGGCCGAGTCTCGAGTCATGGGTTTCTTATGGCACTATTACGCATGCATGGAAGGCGCTGTGTACGACGTCACTGAATGGGCGGCTTGTCAGGCACGCAATTTAAAACATCTCAGAGCCAATACACACAGTGTACAATACAGAATTGTCCTCGGACAAAGACCACCGGCGCAAACCTCTGTTGGAAAAAAGAAACAATCAGATTCCAATGCCAGGTACATAACAAAAAATTACAAAAATTTAAAATTAATTTAAAAAGATTGTCATCAAGTTGACCGACATTTTTTATGAACGATTTTTTACGTTTTTTTCAGTGAAGCGGATTTTGAAGATTTTTTGAACAACCTGTACAATGGAAAGCCTGGTGGGACAAGTACGAACGGCGATCAGAGCGCCTTCCGCTGCGACAACCGAAGACGCAAAACCAAACGCAAGAAGTGAACCGAAATGACGAACCCCATAGGATGAAAAGTCTTAAGACATTAACTACATTTCAATATTGTGTTGTCCAAATAATATTTTCAATATGGAGACAAGCGGATACATTTTTTGAGCGCCGAATACTGAATTTACTATACGCGAGATGCATTTTTATTTTGTAAAGTTCAAAGAAAGAGGTAATTAGATGGTCACTAATGTACAGATCCAGGAGAACTATTTCTATGAATGACAGGAAAAAAAAAACAAGATAAAAATCAGTTCGATTTTAAAAGTTTGAATCTCAATTTCTAAAGTTGGTTAATTGTTAAGCCTAGTTTGATGAAAAAATTAGTATTTAGAAGTTATTTATTTTATACGTAACTGACGAATTTAACCGAGTGATATGTCAGACTAAGTGATCCTTGTTTTGTTTCGCGTTTAGTTACTCAAGATTTCCAGTTTTAACTCTAGATTCAAACTTTGTCTTCAGTTTCGTTTATTTACAAAAAAAAAAAGAAAAAAAAGAAAAAACTAATAGAAAAATGATGTTAATTATTATTACAAGACTGATTTCCTTTAACCCAGTTGCTTCGACGTTTTAATGCAAAATGTTAACGATATTAATTCTCAACATTAATTTTTTTCTTCTTTGTACTTAAATGTATTTATTACAATTCTGAAAATAATGTTTTTTGGAAATCATCATTTCAGTGCTGCTTTTTTGATCAATCACCTGTTACGAAATTATAATTCTTTAATTTTATCACAACTTGTTACAAAATTTTTATTTCAAAATAAGTACACATTTTTACAGAATAACTTACATTATTTACATCGCCTACCTTTTTTAACATTATTTTAGTTTAACATTTCATCTAAAAACATAAGACTGTCCACACTCTCAACTGCATTATCAATGTCAACTTTTTGTACTGTTTTTTTCTTCGACTGGGCCGTTGATTTGTACGCCTCCCGTACCAAAGATTCGATAAAAAGTTCCTGGAAGGAAAACACAACTTTTATTCTAACCTCAATTACTAAAAGTTAACCTATATGTGTAATGTTTTTTTTTGCATTTTCTAATATCTTATTATTAGATTGTCTAACTCGAAAACAGTTTACCGTAGATTTTGCAATTAGAAATGTTGCATCGGTGTTGATCAAACTCACGTCCGGGTCAACTTTGGCAATGTTTTTCACTCGGGACAAGGGCAACTTTAACAATTTTTCCTTCTGTCCTTCCTCTTCGACCTCGTCATCTTGAGATTTGTTTAAATTTTCGTTCACTTCAATCTCGTCGGTGTTCTGTTCTGCAATTGATCCTGACATTTTTATTAAACAATCAAAACCACTTTTACCCAAGACAAGATGTAAACAAACTCGCTGCCGAATTGACAAGTCGGAACCGAAAAATGGCGCGGTTCTCAGTGTATCGATAAAAAACTATCTCAATTGAATTTTATTTTTGTTTTTATTATTATTTTATTTTGTGTCTCAAGTTTTAAATTTATTAAAATTTTAAAACAAACGAAATTAAAAAAATTGGAATTGGTTGATTGAAATTGACGAATTTTAAATTTGGCGCCTTTTTTATTTCGAGGCTCGAGTATTTGTTGTTTTGAATAGAATAGAGAACGATGCAGGCAAGCCTACTCCCCCTTTTTGTCTACACAAAAAGGGGCGTTGTGTGACTTACCTTACTGCCAGGGCTGTACAGTTCAACGAGTATTTGATATAAACAAAATTTATAAACCCGTCAGATGGTATATGATCAGTTCAACTTGTACAACCCACAAAAACAAAATTTAACAACAACCTTTGAGTCAAGGTCACCCAAGTCGGGTCAAGTCAAGGTTATTAAAAACAATCGATTGTTGCATCAGTATGAAAAGATATTTTGTTTTGAAAAAAAACAAAAAGAAAGACAATAACAAAACCTAAGGTTCGAATCCCTCTCGGCCGACCACTTGGGAAAAATACTTTAGTTGTTCCGTCGTAAAAAATGTGTCTAAAAATATTTTGTATGCTAAATGTTGATAGGGCCGGATTCCCTCTGCATACCATGAATAGCAAAGGCAGCTATTGAAGAATTTAAACGAAAAATTAAAAAAAAAAAGAAACTAAAATTTCAGATTGATTGATAACTAAAAAGGTCGTTATTGTTTAAAAAAAATAAGAGACACGAAAATAGTGTTATGATTTGGTGAATCGAAAGTTGTGTGTGTGTGTGTGTCAGCCCTGGCTGGTTCGAGAGGTAGTGGAGCCCCACTCCCGTGGCGAGAGTGGAGCGGAGTCGAAACGGCGACCGAACGGATGGGTGAGTTTAGTCGGAGTGACGCAGTGTCGCTGAGCGGGTGGTGTGTATCGATCGGCGGCGGTGTCGGCGAGACAACGAAAAAAAGTGTGCGTTGTCGGGGGGGCGTGTGTGTTGTTGCTGTGTGGACGCTATGGCTGGCGGCGGTTCGGAACAGCCGACGGCTGTGAGCACCGACGAGGAGGGATGTCGCAACGGGACCGACGAGACGGCGACGACCTCACTCGCGGCCACGCTGCTCGACCCGGACCAGCAGCCGCAGCCGAGCTCGCCGCCGGGGTGTGGCTGTGCCCTCGGCCCGGACCCGGACATCACCCTGAGCATCACCCCGACCACCGGCGGCCAGTTCGAGCTCACCATTGATCGCAACGAGACCATCGAGAACCTTAAGAAAATCATCTCCAAGAGGCTCAAGGTCGCTAAGGAACGAATTTGTCTCCTCCATCGTGACAGGCAAGATTCACCAATTGCATTTAAGCGCATTGTCTCCGTCAGGTTCCCAAGCTGATGCTGCATTTACAGTTACCACATCCTTTTTTTCTTTTTTTTTCTCTTTTTTTAGTTACCGCATTCTCTTCGACATATTGTTTTTGAGGTTAGGCGTAACTGGTGGAAGAAAGTTAGTGGAAAGTTGGAAAAGAGTTTTTGGGTTCGAATTGGTGACAATTCTTTGTGTTTGGGCAGCAACATTACTACTGTGTGACATAACCTAAAAGTTGGGTTAACAGTTGCGTACGCGTTAGCCGTGACGCAATTGTCCAACGAACGGCAACGCCTGCTAGCTCGCGTCCTTGTCTAGCTCGGAGGCTCAAGCCACAGGATGTCTGCGCGAAATGATATGGCCGCACGCGATCTTCCGCAATTTGTCGCAACGCCCCGGGTGCACCGATGGAACAAAGAATCGCGTTTTCTCTCGCGTGATTTTTGTTCGCCTGTTGCCAATCCTCTTACATCTTTTTTTTCGAGGTTGGATTTTTGTTTCTTTTCCTTCAAGGTCAACCGATTGTTATTGTTCAACATTTTAAATGTAGTGTTTTGATTGAACTAACTCGACCTTCGAGTGGATTTTTGTTTGGAAAGAGAAAATTGGCAGCCCTCCTTCTCCCTCTTTCTCTTTCTCTCTCGAGTCTTGGGAGTTAAAATGCACGGGATGTCGAAAAGGCGAAACCGGATTGCCATTGGCTGCAAGAATAAAAACAAACCAAATGCTGATAACGAAGGAGCTAGGCGCTCGCGTTCCTCAGAGACAGAGATAGATAGATAGAGAGAGAGATAGAGCGAGAGATCTGGCTTGTCCGCGGGGTTATTCGATTATAACCTTTCTTTTTCTTTCGCAACAGGACGACGCCCCGCTTCGTTATCAATAGCTCGAGGCCGCTATCGGCGGCTCCAATCACGTGTTTCTCCGAAAACCGTTATGTCCTCTCTCATTCTCTCTTTCACTTTTTTTATTTTCTTAAGTTCCACGTTTCATGCCGATGAGACCAGTTTTATTTATTTCCATCATTGTTGTTGTTATTGTTGTCATTATTCATTTTACAAACAATTTTACATTTTTATGACATTTTGATAAGTTTGTTGAAATTTTAAATGTATAAACTGAGGTTTTGTGTTGCTTGTGAGAGTCGTTCTGAGAATCAGTGGGATATTAGTATAAAATTTTGGTTGACTTTTCAAGGAGAATCTTCTTGCTCGATAACAGCGCTGGAATCACGGACGTGGGACGCATATTGCATTTTGGGCAACGTGGGACGCTGGTAGGCGTCGCGGTCACAAGTTGGAGGAGGAATATCTCGGAAAATTGCGCGCCTGCAAAGTGGAACGCCGTTCTGGCTTAGGGCTATTCCCGTATACATAACCTTTTCGGTTCATCATTGTCAATTTGTTTGTTATCTTGTATAGTGTATATCCATTTTAAAATCCGTTTTTTGTTTATTACAAATGGATAAGAGAGAGAAAGAAATAAAGGAGGTTGAAATTTCTCCGAAATTTCAAATTACATTTTCCAACTGTTATCATTTCAATAAAATCTTCCTTTCTTCCTCTTTCATTCTAACTTATAAAATATTTCTATTTAGTTCATTCAAATACTGATGACAAATGTCAGACTCCAATACCATTGCACTTTCGAAGGTTACATAAACATCGGATACACTCGAATTTCTGTGTTTTTTTTTTACGTTTTTGCAGTATTGAAAAAAAACGTAAAAAACGAAACAAATTCAATTGATTAGAAAAATAAACGATGTAATTTTTTTTTTAAATTGTTTGAACTGTTTTGTAGCTGTTGTAAGTTTCGTATATCGAATCTTGGGAATAACATTTCGGCAAGATCAAGTTTGAATTCGATCGGTCACATTGGAAGGAAGAAAAGAAAATTGTGTCAAGTCGCATTAGAAGGAACAACACTTTTGTTTGCAATTGTTAAGGGTTCTTTGTGTCTACGCACATGTGCCTCTCTTTTCGATCGACGCATTTGGTAACCATGCAGATGGCACGTAGTACTTGCTCACTCTCCTCTGCTCTGACGTAGTTACCTTTCTCGCTTTTATTTCCTCTCCTCCTGTCTCGTATTCCCACGTTGTTCGAATGTCTTCAGGTGTATTGCACTTTTAGGTTAGGTTCTAAAGGTGTAAATAAAAAATACATCTGCGCCCATACTAATATTTCGGGTTCAGATTTTAGATTAGGCTTTCGACTTTTGCCTATTGTTTGGATACCAAAAAAAATATAAAAACTTGAATAAACAAAAACTAAACAAATTGTTACCGTCGAAAAAATGCAATGAGAAAATGCAAAGTTAAAAAAAAACATCTAATAAAAATGTAATCAATTTTATAAATTACAACTATTTTTGTATTTTTAGGTTAGGTTTTAGTTTTTCTTTTTTCAAGAGACAAGTGTTTCGATTTGGATAGTGAGTTGAGGTCTAGAGTCCTTCATGTTTCGCACTTGTCTGGCTAGCCTTGCCCTCGCGCAAACAGCAATATTGCTCATAAACGTCTATATTAGCTCGTGTGATGCAACCGAGTATGAAAAGTACGTTTTCCTCACATTTAACGTCAACAACCAAGTCCGTGGTATGTCAGCGCACAAACATTCAATTATTATTTATCGAACTCGCAGTTCCCACCGGTGTGACGAAACTTCCCCCCGTTCGATTCCATCCGAATCTCCCTCAAACTCCCGAATTGGAAAATCATACGTTTTAAATTCACGTCGAGCAGATTGTTCGCCGGATCAGTCATCGATAACAGATCAATGTTTTTCATCCAACGTCTTTCCATTCGGATACACAATTTTTTGTACAGGTTTTTGTAACTGCGCCGAGTTGCAACAGCAATCGAGTTCTTAATCTTAAGTGTGATTAGCTCTCTCTCCCTTTCCGCGAAAAATGTTTTGCAACTTCTAGTTGTCAATTGTTTCTGAAATTTTTTTTGGTCAAACAGTTGTCTGATAGAATTCATTCAAAGTTCACGACCGACATTTTCGTTATTATTTGGGCGCCATCTTGTTTCTGTGAGTTTTGTTTGTTTTAACTTTTGGTTTTGTTACTTGGGCAATTGTCGCGGTGATCAATCAACTACCTTTGGAGTCGCGCTTTTGCAAATGTTCGCAACACCTTGTATGCCCGGTTGTACGTGTACGCTGGATATACACACGTATGCATTGATCGCAAAATCAGACTCCAACCAGTTCATGCAACGTCCTTAAACGATTTTTCATGCTAATGCCACGTTTTCCTCGGAATTGCACACGAAACCGGCTCGCCGCAAGCCCAACAATGTTTCCGTGTACAAAATGGCTCGGACTTGTTGAATTCCTGCCGCGCATATAAGCTTGAGTCCTCGTCGCGAGATAAACGAAGCTCCTCATCAAAATAATGCCACGATTCTTTTGCGCCGGGAGTAAATTGATGCCTACCTGAAATGTATTTTATTCATGACTTTGCCAAACAAAAAGAATCAACGCTGCACACAGACGTCGCGACCGACCTGCACACACGCAACATCCCACCGCGCATGCGTGCTGTCGTGCGTTCCGTCTAGGTCAATGCGACATCACGTGGCGATGCTAGGTGAAGAAAATGCGATTTCTATGTCCACCGAGGTTTTTTTTTACGTTTTCATCGTCATTGTTTAGCATCCTATGCCATTTTTATGGGGGTCTGTTCTCTACAGTCAGGGGTTCGAATCCCCTTCAGCCGACCACTTGGAAAAAGTGCTTTAGCTGTTTGACGTTATTACATGTGTCTCAAAAATGATTGTCTACAAATAAATGTTAGGGCCGAATTCCCTCTGAATACCATTGATGGTGAAAGCAGTTGTAAAATAGTGAAATAATTTTGATCGCCTGCACTGAGTATCATGTAGTAGTATCATGTAACCTTTTGAAAAAATAAAAATAAGCGCGCGAAAAGCGCGCTTGATGCCTAGTAACAGAAAAATTCATTTGACATAAGTAATCAACAGACGAAATTAGTTGGATTAAGGTAATGTCAAACAAAAGTTACCGTCATTACAGATTTCTTCAATTAAAATCTAATAATGTAATTGTAAATTAATTTAACGAGAAGAGCGCAATTTTCTCACTTATTTTATACATTTCTACACAAAGAATCTGATTTTTCATTATTGACGAAAAATGATTTGCCACGGAGTTGGGGACTTTGTTTATAACAATTATAATAACTGTTGTTTTTCAAAATACTGAGAAGAGCGCGATTCTACAATAATGGGAGAATTCGTAGCACAATAAAAAAGAAAACTAGAAATCATTATTTGTCAATGTTCTATAACGAAAAATCAGATTCTTTGTGTAGGAACGTGTAAAATAAGTGAAAAAATCGCGCTCTTCTCGTTAAATTAATTTACAATCACATTATTAAATTTTAATTAAAGAAATCTGTAATGTAGATAACTTCTGTTTGACATTACCTTAACTAACATCGGATGATTGAACTGAAGATTCTGTTGATACAAAATAAGTTCAGTTGTATCAACACAATTTTTAGTTATGACTGAAAAAATTTGTTGTTATCCGGTAACAACAGATACAGACTATTTTTTTTTCTCAGTTTGATGTTTGAAATAAAAAAACAAATTCAATAAAAGAGAAAAAAAATACGTAAAGTAAAAACAAGCGAGACAGGGAATCGAACCCGTGTTCCTCAGGTTACACGTCTGCCAAGTAAACCACTTGACCAGAACTGCTTCTGAAAAGTTATAGCAATTTGTAAAACGCACTTATCACCAATAAATATATCTCTCGATTTGATATAAATTTATATAAAAAACTTGAATTTAATAGTAATAATAATAATAATAATAAAGTTGATATCAGCATAAATAACTGTACGTTACAAGAACTGTAGAAAAATTTCAAAAGTGTCACCGTGTTGCAACATACGTCATTTTTTTAACCAGCTTACGTGTAAAGGTCAGTCTGCACGTCGGGTTAAGTATACCATAAGAGTACGCGTGAATACAAGCATCTCAAACGATCTTGTTTGATGCGTTTTGATATTAGCTCACGGTGAAAGTTTCTACAAGTTACCAAACTCAAATACACATCTCTTGTTCCAGCTGTGGAATGTTATTAAAACCATTATCCGCATAATTATATAATGAAAATTGCTTTGGAGCAAAATCATAATGAAAATTCGTTAAGTCTACCATTGTACTGGCATTGACCGTGAACAGATGAATATTTTTATATTCAATAGTGCCACAGCCACGTCCCTTATTTTGCTGACAAAAAACTTGATGAAATAAAATGAAAACAAGTTTCATTTCTTTTCTTTATCTCATAAGTTTGACATAAAAATAAATGCACATTATTTCTGTTATTTTTGAACCACCGAGTTTTTTCAACTTTATTGTTTGTATGTTTTAATATATATTTTTTTTATTTTTCTTTCAAGTTCATATTTTAAAATTGTGACATACGTAGCGCGTAAAAATACGCACTAAAGCGAGATGTGAATCAAGTTTTATGTTTATACATTTCTTGAATCAGTTTTCAATGGAATTCGTATGTTCATCATAATGACGTTTTTGGCTGCTGGATTTTTATGTTTTTATCGAACTCTAAGTCTCTACAAGTGACTGATTTAAAATCACCTTGCTTATTTGTAAAAATAAAATGATTATTTAAATTAGTTTCAATTATTAAAAAATATTAATTAATTAATATCTCAACGATTCTTTCATGTTTTAGTGATTGAAAAATTGTTTTAAATAAATAATTATCCATCCACAAAATATACAAATATAACAAAAATATTTGTTCGTTTGTCTGCCCGAGCAAGACGTTAAAACAAAGCGATAAAAATAAAATATAGCGTTTCAGGTGACTGTACGCAGTCTCCAAAGTGTTGTAGGCTACATAAAAATCCGGTTTTATCAAACATTTTAATAGATATTTGTCAAATGCAAGTTGAAGGAATTGCAAAATACAGTTCACTTTTACAGTTAAATAACTTGAAATATAAAAATTAATAATAATAAAAGTTTAATACATTTTCCTTCTCAGAAAAATTTGTATGTTGTATCTGAAAATGTACGTTTTAATTTTCAATATGAAATGGAAACAAAAAAGGTTAAATGTTTTGATTTCGATGCCATCGTGCTTGCATTTTCTATTAAGGTCACACACCAATTTTCATGATATTTCAAGTACATCCCACGCATCCTAAGAACAAAAAAAAAAGTAAAACGCAACTCCATTTAATAAGAAAATGAGGTATCCTTTTCTCTTGCGGACTTGTTTGAGATCGCATGCAGTATGGTTGAAAAGGTTGTTGTCGTAGGCCTCGACGTCCGGTTTTGTGGGCAAATAAAGCGGTGCATGCCAAATGTTACGGTCCGGTGAAACTGCTTTTAGTTCACACCCGCATATCGTCACCGCAGGAAAAAGAGACAAAGACTCGTTGCGGTGACGATACCCCGAATCCACGATCGATATCAAAACAAAAGTTTATCTTTTGAAGATGTTCTGCAACCTTTAATTTTTTATTATTTCTTAGACAGAAATAATCCCGAGGCGTTGGTTGTGATAAACAATCGCGTAAGTTGACTAAATATATCTGTAGGCAGAATAGTTGTTGGTATCTGAAGGCGTCGCTAAGGAGTCGAACTGCGTTTCAAGCCCGAACTGGCTGCAACTCAGCCAGGGACGCAGCGATAAAAATTGACCCGCCGGGGACCTACTCGAGGCGCCACCTGCGTTCATAGCTCCGCGCTATAGTGAACGCCACAAATCCCTCCCCCCCCCCCTTCCCAGCGTCCGTCGCGTTAGGTTAAACAACGACTCTGGTTTTCTTTCTTCCCAATGTCGATGGTTAATAAATGACTGTCACGAAATGTTGCACTGCTGACGTCAGTGTAAATTCGAATAAGTGAAGCTCACTCAAAAAAAGTGAATATATGCGTACAAGTCCAGACTCTTCCACCAGTTGCAAAAAGTGAAACCTACAGAGATCCTTTATTTGATAACACTTTATTTTCGTTATTACTGATTATTTATTATCATTTTGATTGTTTATTGATATAACATTGAAGAATTAAACCGCGCTAATCTGGATGTAATCGTTCGACTTGTATGGAATTTTTGCCAAGGTTGAGAGGAGTTTAAGAGTTTTGTGTACCTGCCGGTGGTGCAAAGAATATTGTTCAGTCCAATCCACACGGCTTACTTGATGTCGAATTGGGCGAGCAATGTTGGGTAGTATTTATCAATGACCTCATTTGAGCCACAGCTCGTAAACTCTCTTTAATCAGTGATTAAAGTAATATTTGTATTCGTCATCCACGTTCTTTCCTTTGGCCATGAATTTTTACGACACGCGAGATCAAAATATAAAAATATATATCGATCAATGGTCATAATTTTCCGACAATATTAATGTGGATGTTTGTTCAACAGGCAGCTGCGCGAAGGAACACTTGAAGAAAATCGCCTGCAGGATGGCAGTAGGCTCACGTTACTACCCAGCGTGGAAACGGGACTGCTGGTAAGCATTCAATGAGTGACACGGACACTGTTAAACAAGTTCTTTTTAAGCCTTTGGCTGTTTCTATAGCTGTCCTTCTTCCGTTCAAAGGGCCATTCAGTCGCTGCAATTTTCCACTTTTACCTCGCACGGATTAAAAGACATCCGAAAATATAGGCAAATATATAATATATGAAAATTTATATCCAATATATGTAATGAATTTGTATTTTTTAAAAACGTTGAAAGTTTATCCGAAAATATATTTTTTGTATATTTTTATGTTTACTAGAATATATATATATTTTTCCTATTTTTATTTATACTCTAATTTATATGCAGAGTAACTAATTTGACTAATAAAATAATTGTATGAATTATGTATTTTTAAATCTATTTTACTTTATATTTTAAACCTATATATTTTTATAACTAAATTTATATTCAAAAATATAAAATATTTATATTTTCGCAATAAATTCATCACATGAGTGAGTTTTCCTATAAAGTTTTCCTATAAACTTCAAATTTACTCGTGGTCCAGTAGATAAGACATCATACTACTAAATCGAGAGGCATGTGATCGAATCTTCGAAAATTCATGTCAATTTTTTTTTGTTATGAATTTAATTTGTATCTTTCATGGTTAAGAAACTTGAAACTTAATAAAATAGTGACAATATTCGAAATAATTTGTTAATAACAATATTTTTTTATTATCAAAAAAAATAGTCAAAAAATATACCCTGATATATATTATTTTATATTCTGATTTTATATTCTGATTTTATATTTTTTTTAATAAAAAAAGCGGCAATAAGGTAAATGTACCCCTTATCGTGACTGCACCCTATATCGTGATGTTTTGAAAATTCAGTCAAGTTTGGTTTTTCGTTTTAATTTTGTGATAAATACACGGTCACGGTAATAGGTACTAGAGTCACGATAGAGGGTACATTTACCTTAAGTATACTATCCGGGATATATAATGAAATATATTTCATATTATTATATTAATATATTATTCATATAATCCAAAATATATTTTTGTCTACATATTTTGCCTATATTTTCATCCGTGCGGGATAAACCTAATCTAAAAGGATTCTTTTTATAGGAAAAACAAAAAAAGTGTAAATGTTCATCTTGCATTTCTTGCCTCTTTTTATCTTGTTCTTGAACCAAATGATTCGATTGAAACCGTTAGTTTGATTCAAATCGCAGAACGTGAACTTGTTATGATTCAGAATGAACATGGTTTATAAATGCGCGGCAGCGTCACTTGAACAGTCGATTGAACGGGCCTGTGGTGCGGATCTCTTTTTCATTTGCTCCTTCTTCATGAAGCATGTCGGATACCGTTCGCGACGAGGATTTTGCCAAACGGTAGTCCATCCTGTGCAGTGCACCCGAAGCGTACGCTCTAGATGAAATCCGTTAACTCCGTTGCACGAGAATCGTCGGGTCACTTGGTTTCTCGGTCACCGCGTGACGTGACGCCGTTTACAATTGTCTTGCAACGCTCGTCATTACCGAATTTCTTAATTAACATTTTCACCCTACGTTGCGTTTTGTGATTTTCGACTTTTTTGCCTGAGAAACTGACGAAATTTTAGAAGTGGTTCGATGAAAAACTACTTCGGATCTTTTTCAAATTACTGCTTATTCGTTCAACATTGATAAACCAAAATCGCATTTGATATTCTGTGGCTGTGAGGGAAAACCAGTTAACTACCAATTGAAAACATTACAAAATAAAACTAAACATTTTTTTTAAACAAAATTATAGTTATGAATAATGTTGAAACTTTTGAATTATAGTTTTTTTTATCCCCCCATAGCAACACTTTTTTGAATGTATAAAGAAACACTTAACTGGTTTTTCCTCACAGCCACATAGGAAAAACAGTTTTTTGTACTGCTGCCTATTATTTTGAATAAATAAATTTGTTTGATTGTTATCGAATTGCTCATTTTGACATTTTTTTTTTGATACGGTAAGGTAAACGATGGAAGAAGACTGAAGAACAAGTTAATATTCGCAGCAATGTTGGCCCCAAACAGCTGATGTTGACTTGGCTGGTTAGTTGCTCGGAACGAGGGGACACGCTCACGATGGGTACACCAAGGGGTGTGTTCCAAAATTAACGAGGAGGCGAACTGGCAACAGCGCGCCGCAGTTCTTCTTATCGCTAGCCAGACTTGTTTTCACGTGACTTGTATCAAACGAGCCGCCCTGATTTTAAAATACACAGCCGCGCGCGAATAACGCGTTTCAGCCCAATTGACTCTGCTAATTGAATCGCGCAAATTTCTTCATCCACTTCACAATGACAGTTCGTTTGCAAATTTCCTCCCCTTTCTCATTAAAACTCTTTTTGTTTCCTTATTGAAGATAAATCGATATGAATAATTATGATCGTAATATACAACTTCGACCCATAAAAAAATGAAACAATCGAAATTAAATCGAACTTTAATTTTTGTTTATGCTATATGGTATAACCTACAATTTTTATTTTTTTTAATTTAAAATAAAAAAGGGACAGCTTGTGTCCCTTTTGTGTATATGCAAACAACAAAGTATACAAAGGTTTTAATGAAAAAAAGAGGTCAACATATTTGGTAACAAAAAAAGTGTTGTCGTTGATATTGATATTGAGGACGGTGTGGAGGAAATTCGACAATGGCGGCGGCTGCTAACATTGGTGTTTTAAACGCGCGCGCGGGGGAGGAGCGGTAGCTCGTTTGAGACAAGCGGTTGCGTGTGCATGTTCAAGCCACACACGTGCACGCTTCGAGATAACGTGGGAGAACGAAGACGTGCGCGAGTTCCAGGGACGAAGCAAAACAGGTGGGGACGCCCCCTAACGTCGCCCAAACGGAGCTTATTTTTTTGTCACGGTTTTGGGTTCAATACCCCTCTACGCGGGATGAACAAAAAAAATAAAATCTTATTATCAAGCCTAATTCAATCGCGATTTATGCGCAGTGAAAATCAGATCATATTTAAAATATAGAAAAATAAACAATTTAAAATAAAATAAATGATTTCATGTATTTATCATATTATTTTTTAATTTATCATACTGCTGTTTTTGTTGTAAACAAAAATTATACACTGAAAAAAAATATTACACTGTCATCAAGTACATAATATACTTGTGAAAATCTACTTAAATTAAGTATATTTCACTTGAATGAAGTTTATTTCAAGGTAGCATTTTTTTCAGTGTACAATTCCTTCTGATTTGATATAGTTCTAGTCTTAAGTGCAAAATGGTTCGAACATTTTATTAGTGTGTTTATACTGACTTTTCAGTTTGTCTGATAACGTTATTTCTTTCATAAGTAAAGATTAGATTGGAACAAATGTTGAAAGCGGTTGACAGACAAAAATAACGAAAGTACGCAGTTACCTATTGTTATTATCTATTTTTCAATTTCCTGATAAGTGTACATATTCATAAGCAGGATCCGTCGCGAAACGTTGCAATATCACTTTCACGTCATGTGCGCAACGCCAAAAGCTTAGCATAATAAAAATGTTGCAGCCATGTAACCAGATTGTTGTTAACAAATAAAAACTATCCCAGACAATATTTTAGGATTTAGTTCAGTTTGTTCCAATTTTGTAGAAAAACATGTTTCACAAAATGAGGTTAGATCTGGGTCAAAAGTGGAGGAAAGACCGAATTCTGTTGAATGAATTGATGAATATCTTGATTACTCTGGACAAAGAGCACTATGCACGCACAACATTGCTTTTCCAATTTTGCTCCGGGTAACAAATCTCATACCTATCTCTTTGATCACCTGAGAAAAATTACAATCAAGAGACGAATAAAAAAATATCAATTTTTAACAAAAACATCTCGAAAAATATGTTTCACAAATAAGGTTAGATCTGCGTCGAAAGTGGAGGGGAGACCGAACTTTGCTGAATGAATTGACGAATATCTTGATTATTTTGGATAAAGAGCACTATGCACGCACAACATTGCTTTTCCAATTTTGCTCCGAAAACCAAATTTGTGAAAAACATGTTTCACAAATAAGTTTAGATCTGCGTCAAAAGTGGAGGGGAGATCGAATTCTGTTGAATGAATTGATGAATATCGTGATTACTTTGGATAAAGAGCACTATGCACGCACAACATTGCTTTTCCAATTTTGCTCCGGATCATCAAATTTTATACCTATCTCTTTGACTACCTGAAAAAATTACAATCAAAAGACGAATAAAAGAATATCAATTTTGAACAAAAACATCTCGAAAAACATGTTTCATAAATGAGGTTAGATCTGCGTCAAAAGTGGAGAAAAACCAAATTCAGCTGAATGAATTGATAAATATGCACTGCAAAAAAATGTGTTTTAAAATAAAACATTTAAGGGTATATTTTCAAAACACTCGCCAAACGTGTTATCCAAATGTTTTAATCTATAAAAGTGTTTTATTTTTAAACACCTAACCTCAAAATGTATATCCAGTTATATAGAAAAATGTTTCCTGTAAAACACTTTTGAAATAAAACAGAAAAGCCATTTAAACATTAAGTATGTGTTCGTTGTTTTAATTTAAAACACATCGACCGAAAACTTTTTTGCAGTGTGGGTAATTCTATGGGAACATCCATTATGACTGGGAAGTAAAATTAAAATGTTCAGTTTTAACGGCACACTTTTGAAATAATAATTTTCTTAAACCCCCTGAAACCTTCTGAGTCAAGAACAAAAATGTTCCAACAAAAAATATTCCAACTTTTTTGACAAAATTGTGAAAATGATGCAAAAGTAAAAAAATTTAGATAATTTGGAAGCAATCAAATTGAAAGTATAATTGAAAAAGTGTCATGTTAACTGTTGTAATTCTGTGAACAGTGTCAGCGACAATTTTGCAATGCAATCTTGGATCAGGGTGATCGTACTAATTGTATTTTCTGTGTCTCCGCTTGGTCACTGAATCCTGAGCAATTTCTTCCACGCATGGATAAAGTTTCCATTCAAGCATCGAGACTTATAAGTCTTGGCAACCTATCATCGACAGCGCGCTACCTGTAGATGATGATTTCACTCTTTGATCAATCGTTCATTTCCAACTTCGCTTACCAACTTGACCATTTCTTTGTTCATAACTTGACAACTTTTTCGTGACATTTTTGTTTCATTAAATGTATCAATTTTGGATGTTCCATTTATTATTTTTATTAATGGGCATGTCCTCACAAATGTTCTATAGCACATCGGTTGTTATATTACTTGTTCAAGCCCTTTTTCAATTTATGCAAACTATCAGGGTTTAAAGAAGTCCGTAAGGTGTGGCGAGCGGGTTGGGATACCTCGCGTCTGATCCGCGAGGTTTCCGCTTCCTCTGCAGGTCTTCTAACGATTGCATCTCCTATAGTATCGATTACGTTCATCTTTTCAATTTTGCATTGAAGTACATATTTATTTATTAGGGATTTTAAGGATCGTTCATTTTAAGGAACATTTTTTGAACCGCCTGGTGTTTTCCTCCTTGTGTTTTATATAATAAATACGAATCAAAAAAGACTCATAACTATATGTTTCATGTGTTTCAGGCACAACGACCGGAACAGAGTGTGATGCAAGCATTGGAGAGTCTGAGCGATTCGCAGGTGAACGATTTCTTGTCAGGGAAGGCACCGTTGAATTTAACTATGAGATTAGGCGATCACATGATGCTCATCCAGTTACAACTTTCAACGGTAACGCCTGCTCCTGCCCGGGCAAACAGCCCAACGAATACCTCATCCTCGACGCAAGCCTCGATGTCTTCGCGCAAGAGTTTCCTCGCAACGCGCTCCGCGAGTTCTTCCAAGCCCGCCGCTGCAGCGCGCCCTAGCGGTGCAATGCTGAGTTGCGCGACATCAGCGCCACCTCAGTCGCGCAGCAGTCCCACCTCGAGTGCGCGTGCGCAATCGTGTTCTGCACATCATCACCATCACCACCACCACCATCACCACCATCATCATTCGCATCACCATCACCATCACCACTATCACCATCATCACCCTTCGAGGGTCAAATCAGCGAGTCAAGAAGCCTCTACTGCCAGCGCGACCGATGCTTCACAGTCAAACTACGCTTGCACCGACCCTTCTCTCTCCTCTAAAGATGATTCTCAGGATAATAATAAGGTATGAATCAATGATAAAATTGATTAAACAAAAACTAAGGTAACACCCTAAAGATAAATATTAAAAATTTTTTGAAATTTAAAAAAAACTACTCTCTTAATTCGAAAAAGTGAAAAAAAAAAACTATACTGTTCAGAGTTATAATTGAACCTCTCTTTCAAAGAGAGGTCAACTTATAACTCCAGAAAAGTGAATATTCACTTTTTTTAAGAGAGTACTAATCGATTGACGCGGTAAGCTCATTCCCACAAGTATCACTAATTAATTATTAATTAATAATTACATTGGACAAAGAGCACTATGCACGCACAATATTGCTTTTCCAATTTTGCTCTGTATCAACGACTCTCACTTATTTTTTCAATCACTTCAAAAAGTTACATTCAAGAGACGAATAAAAGAATATCAATTCGAAATGTTGGTTCCACTATCGGCAAATTAATCGACAAAAAAACTATATCTGATGAATAACCTAAAAAAAAAAGAAAAAACTCCATATATGTCCCATATATGTTTGACTAGACATATATGCTGACATATATCTCCCAAATGCATATATAAAATTTCTGCCTGGGATATCAGTGAGTTTTGAATTTAATAACAATAATCAGAAAGTGAAGGATATTTCTAATATTCTCTATTATTTATTACGCATACTCTAGGGAGCTATAGAATTGAATTGAACGTTTGAACCTGTTTACAGGAAACTGCGACAAGTTTAATGACGACGACGACGACAACGACAACAACGATGACGACGACGTCAGGTCCGCCAAAAAAGAGGTTATGCGTGACGCACAGTAGCGCCACTTCAGCAAGCACTTCTTCCCAAACGACGCAAACTTCAAGCACAACAGAAACGTCCAAGCCAACAGTCGCGACTTTGGATACACGGGCGCTCGCGGAAGCGTCGCGCAATTTAACTCAAAAGCTCAAACAACTCTCCTCTGAGGTATGTATACGCGGGCCTCGTACACGGATAGAAAAGCTCATCAAAATTTACCGTGATCATTTTAAACCGCGGACCATAACCTCAAAATGCAACTTTTCCACATGAATTATAGAAAACTTTATTATCGACAGATCATTTTTTACTGAATTCCGACTAAATTTTATTATGATCATTGTAATTTATTATATGTAGCTATACCGTCCGAGCTTTGCTGAGAATCATAGTAAAATATGATGGTGTTTTTCTATCCGTGTATGCCATACAGTTTGAGTCATATTTTATATTGTGTATCTAAACATTGTTTCAGGAGAACGCGAGGCGTAGACAAGGTGCAATTATTGAGAGCATGCATCACCACGGAAAAGGTGTTTACTCGGGTACGTTCAGTGGCACGCTCAACCCCGCGCTGCAAGATCGTCATGGGAGACCGAAACGTGACATAAGTACCATAATTCACATCCTCAACGATTTGCTCTGCGCAACACCAGCGTCCTCCTCTAGCCATTATAAACCTCACAGGCACGCCATCACGCGACACCAAACGGCGACAGCGAACCCAGCGCCATCTAGTTCTACAGCCAATGGTGATGCGTCCTCGTCAGCAACCGAAACCCCGGATTTTACACCAGCGGAATATAATAATGGTATATCCATTACTTGATTCGTTAGTACACGGAAAAAATAAAACTCCAGATACAGCGCCAAATCAAGACAGGTGGTCCTGTGCTATCACTGTCGAAGAGACAGCGCGTCTTAACCAGAGTCCAAGTTGACTCAAAAAGACTTCTCACTCATAAGATGTTTAAGTACCCAAGCCAAATCAAGACAGTGGCAGTATAGGTTATGAACACAGCGCCCTCAACACTATTTCTTGATTGGCTCTGGTGTGATATAGTATTGATTAAAAACACACGCGAACCAATACTGCATCTGAATTCGTACCAACCGTAAATCAGCTGTGGTATCAACTCTGAAAGTCGAATTTTCAGCTGATTAGATCAATTAATTAAGTACTCATCGACACAACAATAAACTAATGACTAATTGACAGATATTAATATGTAATTATTCGAATTTATTTTTCTTAAATTACACATTGACAATTAAAATCAACTTTAGTTATTTATAAATATTATATTCAACACTTGCCTTCCATTTTTTAAGCAACAATCTAAATTTTCTAAATTTTATTCCACCACATTTATTCCACATCTTTGCACATTTCATCAAAATTAGCCTTTACTGTTGTAAACAGTGTGAACATAGCCGCATGTTCAGGCTCAACAACCAACCCTGATTCACGGTCAGTAACAATGCATGCGCAGAGTTTGTCGCCAATATTGGAGAGGGACACTAGAATACGAGTTTTTTTCCTTTCGAGTTTAAAGATATGAAAGTCGTTTTTAAATTGTATCTTAACGAGTTAAAATGATTGCTTTCAGAAGAATTGTCGAAAGAGAACGAAGCAACCAAGGGCAAGATGCGCCGACTACGTTTGGTCATGGAGCAGAGACGTGAGAAGCGGAAAGCGCGGCGGCAAGCGAGTGCAGCGCCCTATACAACCCAGTGGGCGGCAATGACGCCGGACACCAACTCAAATCACGACCAAGACGCGCCTGCGACTGCCAGCACGAGCGGCGCGACGTCCGCAGAACCTCAGGCCGAGCCTGAGCTGCAGTCGTGTAGCTCGGAACCTGTCGTCGCTTAGAATGCCGACAGCGTAGATTTAAAAAGCGACGATGAGACGCGTTAATCATCGCTTGAAAGACACTCTAGTTTGACAGGGAAGCACGTCTTTCTATAGCCATTGTTATCATCTTAGATACATGCAAGATAGATGGCGTGCTTGTGTCAAAGGTAGAAGGTACGGCAGATGGCGCTGCGCTTTTTGGTTTAGTGATTGATATGTGTACATATATTTAGTTCACATAATGCATATTGCGTTCGAGAATGTGACCTTTGTGTGCAGAACGCGCCTCTTGCCGAGCGTCGCTGTCACGGGTTCAAGCAATGTCATGGAGCTAGCTCCGTCTCGGGTTCCCATATCCATGTTTTATACGGACTCGAACTCGCAAAACCCTAGTTAAGCTTCGTACTGCTGCTTCTTTTGTCATGCCCAATTTGGCGCTCATCAAATCGTCAAACCCAAACCATCCAATTGTCGTTTGATTTATTTGACGGTTTGAAGACGCGCAAACAGAAACGCACATCGGCGCCAAGGAAATAAATGCGTGCGCTCGAAGTGTATATTTTATATATAAACCACGTACAATACGGCAAACTGTTGTGAAGAAAATAAAATACCAGTTACTTTAACATGTTTTACTATCAGTTTTCATTTCATGCAGTTAGCATTAGGTATGGCTTTCGCGCCGAACGTCGTTAGGTTCGTTAGGTACTACTCAAATAATCTTTTTGCTCGAATCCTTAAACTATCCGCGTCTTTGCACTTTTATTTGTGCATTCTGTCAGCTTAGTTTTTAAAATGAGTGTTTGGGTGTATCTCTCAAAACACGATCAGGCAAAACAAAAGAGGAAGAAGAAGTAAAACACCCTTTTACTTGGATTTTCGCAGGACCCACGATGCATGCTTAAATGTAAACACAAATAGAATTTTGTTGTACATACAAATGTATAGTTTGTAATAAAAATGAATTCGCGAATAGTTAAGGAATCGAGCACCAATCACGTTCTTAGCATACCAAGTTAGGTTACTTAGAATGGATGACTATTATTACTATGATTATACGATTAATATCATTATATCATTGTATTATCAAGTTTGCAACCAGCTCAATGTAACATATTGTAAAGGGGAGATGACCGAATTGAGCTAAACTTGGTCGCTGCTTTCAAAAAGCCCGAGCGTTTTTCTGTGATCATAACTTTCGTCTTTTCTTATTGTTTTCCAACCGCGCTTACGCACGCTTACATTTTTTTCTCTCTGTTCCCAGTGACACCTGTTGGCTATCTTATAACTAATTGGTGCAATTAGTCAAATTTGTATACCATTCTTTTTTATACGAATGATGTGATTTGTAAACGGGTTCTCGAAAAGCCGATCATTTTGTCCACGAGGTATCACTGAGGTCGTTTCTTTAATTGTTAAGTCGCAGTGGGAGAAAGTTTAATGTGCGTTGATTTATCAAAGTTGTTGCGATGATTTTGTTTGTTTTCCGCCCGGGATTTTATGATTTGTCGATGAAGAAGCAACGATGAATAATAATAATTGTAATTGTGGTTGTCCTCCTCTCTGGTTTCGAAAACTGCGAACTACCAAGCAAGTTGCGAACATTTGCGGATCAAGTGAATGTTTACTTTATTCACCGTTTTTGTTTGTATACTAACAAAAAAAAGCTGTCCCACCAGAACGGAAGGATCCAAGAACTGAAAACAGTTTAACGGGACTTGTATGTTGTGTATTGTGTTACGTTATTATCGTTGTTGCGTGATCAAGGCCAAAAACGGTTTCTTCTTCTCCCCTAATTTTTTTTCTTATAGTTTCAAATTCATATTTTTATTGGCAGTTGGCGCGACGAAAAAAAGAATATCTTTCTATGTAGAACGATATAGTTATGTTTAATGCATAAGGTCAGCGATAACTGAAAATACAGAAGTGTATGGGAAAAAAATCACGACCCCTGCGGTCGATTAAATTTAAAACGTTTATTTACATGGTCTGGCTCTCTTTTTTTATTTCAACCCGCCATCTTGTTTGTCTGCGCAAGCGCATGACCAGATTGTGACCAGAGGAATGAGGAGGATATAATTATACGTTATACGTAATGTACAAAAAGACAAACGAAACAGTACCTAACACAGCATAAATCTTCACTCAGAATAATAACACTTTATCAATAATATCACAAAAGTTGATACTTATTGCTTCAGAACACAAACAGATGGAAAGAAGACAGACAAGGTTCTTTCGAACCTTGTCAATTGTGCCATTTCAATATCTAGTTTTTGCTCCGAAACTGAAAACCTCATTAATCATGATGGTTTGCACGATGGGAACTTGCGCGTTTTTTTCGGCTTCCATCGGCACTGTGATACAATTGAACTCTTCGATCCGATTTTCGTGCCTCGAATTGTCTCACGCCGCCTTTCTTCTGAAACCAAGTTGAAAGTTTTAAACATTTTGTAAAAAAGATTATTTTTTATTTTGTCAAAAGAATCTCTCGAAGAAGATAGTGGTACCTATTTTATCGACACTTTTGTTTTCAAATTTTGAGACAGAGTTTAAAGAGAGAAAGAATTTAAAAAGTTCTTACATTTATTTTTATAATATAATCAATGAAATTGTCGGTAATAGGTGCAGGTGTCGATAGGTACGACTAGCTTGGAAAGAAAATTGGATGCATACCATTGAGCTGATGCTCAGTGAAATACGTGGGATCGTTATCGACCCCATAATGATGTTCCATCAGGTACGGAAGTACAGTCATGGTATGCCACTCGTCACCCCTCAAAGCAGGTATTGGCACCTCTTCGATGGTTTGTGACGGCCTGCTAATCGTCCACGGGTGTGACTTGACTTGCTGCAAAGTGAGTCGTTCGTCCATGTCCTTGCGCAGCATACCTCTAAGTAAATTTTCCAGAGGCTTATCCACCTCCTCCGGAATCGTGAACGTCCCCTTGCCAATGTTCTCGTACAGTTTATAAATACTCTCTCCCTCGAAAGGATAAACTCCAGTAGTTATGTTGTACCTGTACCAAATGATTCAACCAATTATTCATAATCTTATTATTTTCTGATTAACAATCACATATTCAAACAAAAATTTACAATGTTACACCGCTGCTCCAAATATCGACCTTGAAACCAGAAAACTTTTCGCAGCCGTTGGCTATTTCTGGCGGCTGAAAGGCCGGGGAACCCTGGCCGGTCGAGCACGAGTCATCTTTGGCAAACATCAGCAGCTCCTGAATTTGTTCAAAAACATATTTTACTTAACAAAGTTGCACTTTTTTATTCTACATTATTCTCTTTTTTTATTTCAAAAAATTTATATCTACTTCTATAAGACGAACTCAAAAAAGTGTTGCTATGGGGATCAAAAAACTATAAGTCACAATTTTCAACATTATCCAGAACTCTAATTTTGATTAAGAAAATAATGAAAGTTTTATGTTTTAATGTTTTCAACTGGTAGTTAACTGGTTTTTCCTCCAAGCCACAGAATATTATGATGAATAAAAAATGATTTTGGGATTGGCGTTACCTCGGCGACGCCAAAATCAATGATTTTTAACGTTCCATCTAAAGTTAAGAGGAGGTTTCCTGGCTTGATGTCTTTGTGGACAATTCGTTTGCTGTGCAAATATTCCAGGCCTTCTAACAATTGGCAGAAATAACCGTGTGCCTGCCAGATGGGGAACTTTTTATGCGGTGTGCCATCCAGCATGTCCTGAAGTATAATATATATAATGAAATATAATTAAAATAAAATACAATTAAATAATGTTTTATTAAATTTGTGTATTTTAAAGTTACACTAGTCGACGAAAAGAAAGTTTTTGTTTCTGTTTCAGCTTTATAACCATTCAAATATTTACTGAATTACACGTTGTTGTATAAAATTTGCCCTGCGATATGACCATAAAAATTGTTATTAAAATTAGTTTCTTTTTAATAGTATTATAAATGTTTAATAGTTATATAAGATAGTAAAATTTAAATGCTCTTTCGTCCTGTTTAGAAAAGTAAACTTTTTGGCAAGAAAACATTTTTAGTTCGTCATAATTTTAGCTGAGAAAAATGACGCAAAAAATGTTAACAAGTCAGGAACAAGTGCGTCGACCAGTGTTATTTTTAAATTGTTGGTTAGGTTTTACCTGCAAGCCACCGACACAAAATTCCATCACCAAATACATCTTTTCCTTCTCCTCGTTAACCAGATAGTCTACTAGAGCGATTACGTTTCTGTGTTTCATGCATTTTAGCAATTTGATCTCCCTGTAAAAATTCGTTGATTATTATCATTATTTGTTATACGTCAAGTAAATAAGTTCGGTCATCTTCGAAAAGTTAGATTGGAAAATAGTTGTGACACACACCTTTGAACGTTGCTCTCACCATTGGGGATGCGCCTGAGTTTTTTCTTTTTCAAAATTTTGACAGCGCGTCGACAGAGGGTTTCCGAGTCGAGGACCTCCTTGACTTTGGCATAGCTGCCCTCGCCAAGGAGGTCGCCCATGACGTATTTGCCTATAAGCTTGCACCTTTTTTTCTTCTCCTCGTATATGATTTGATCGGAGTCGACGCGATGGAAGAACATGTTGACATCGTCGAGGTCAAAGTTTGTGACATCGTTGGACCAAGATACCGTAGACTCGTCGTTTCTTGTGCTACCCTCCGGCCTTGAAAGAAGTTCCCCGCTAGACGCGTCATCCTCAGGCTCAATACTTGCAATTCTGTCTTCCATAATTGCTGCATTTACCACCACTAATCGAACAATTATTTTTCATTAAACTGTCTACTTAACCTAAAATCTACGACACAACCGGCTCGAGATACCGCCATTATTTTTTTTTCTATTCCTCTCTCTTGGCGCCCTCTGATTTTTGTCACGAAAAAAAATCAATAAGATGTCTGGTCTTTGTAATATTTTTAATATGAAAAATGTTGTTCAAGAGAAAATTTCACAAACAGGTGTTAATCAAAATTTCTAAGAACCATTAGTTCTTGCGTTTTCTTTATTTTTTGTTTCATGCGTCTCGTATGGTGATTCAAATTTTGTTTATTAGAAGAAAATTTTGTTAGAACAAAATGTAATTTTATACGAATAAAAAAATGTAAATAAACTAAAAAAATTATGCTGGATAAAAGATGAAATCAATTTTTTATCTTCTGTTTATCATTTTACATTTTTGCTACAAGTTTTGTAAGATCTCCAGTAGATGGCGCTGTGATATTCTTATCAGGAGACACGGCAATGTCTCTGGCCAAGTAAGAAACAAAATGACAGAGGAACTGCAGTGTCTCCTCATCAACTGACAACAAATGCAACTTTTTGGCATGAAATAAGAAGGTGAAACCTCATCAATGGCTCAATTTATATGTGATTAAAATATCCGCAACGCCGAGCTAATGAAAATAAAAAAAAATTCTGAAAAAGACCGATTTTTGACCAAGTTATGAACAGCTGAAAATCGCAAAATTTTATAAAAAAATGTTCCATTCATCCGCGAGTTCAGCGGGCCGATCACGTCATCATCAAAAAATGATTTTTTGATGCGTCATTTAAACTTGTCAAAGGGCGTTTTAAAATGTTTTTGTTTATTTGTGCCATTTCTAGTCAGAATTTCGGGATTCTGAGCGTTTTTGGGGGTTTCTAAGGGGTTTTTGAGGGGCGATTTGCATCGTTTAAGCATGTCAAAGCGCGTTTTTGATGGTTTTTATGAATTTTTAGCATTTTCAGTTAGAATTTTGGGTTTCTGAGCATTTTTTGGGGGGTTTCTAAGGGGTTTCTTAGGAAGTGTTTAGCGGCGTTTAAGCATGTCTAAGGGCGTTCTAATTTTCGAAACTTCATTTATTTGAATTTTTTAAAGAGGAAGTTATAAAAGATATCTCAATGAGAAGTGCAGAAACGCATTTTCCTATCCTGATAAAAAAACAAATATCATATGTGTTTACCTTTGTCTTAAGGCAATACAATTAATTTATTTTGTCCAAATAAATAAGTTCCTGAGTTTTATTTTGTTTAGTTTTTTTTAAACAGGTACTGAAATCAAAAAATGCAGTAAAACTGAAATGCATGGCCAAGTACGAAAAAAATGTACATATCATACCTTGTTTGGTTAAGTTTCTTTACCAAAAAATTACTTATCATTGTCTTATTACGACAAATGTTAAAAGAAAAAGGTTATCTGCAAAACCCCAATCTGTAAGAATATAACTACATGCAGTTATATATATATATATATAGATTATATATACGAATTTTGAATATAAATTCCCTGGTTTAAGGATCAGAAAATTCCGCAAAAATAATTCAAACATTCAAAAAGCGAGCGCCGTTAAACCTAACCTCAAAATATTACAGGAAACAAGAAAATGCTTATTGCGGAATTTTTAAATTCAATTCGAAATATTCAAATAATGTTTGAATTATTAACAAATGGTACCAGATCAAAAGAACAGAGACACCTATACAAAAAAACAGAGACCCTAGACATAAATTTTCCATGGCTTTGCGAACGAAGTTTTACTTGCGCGAACGAAGTTTTACTTGCGCGTTCAAGTTTATTGTTTATTGTTTTTGGTCGCCAGGTACTTAGGCGCCAGATGTTTGGGCACCAAATTTTTAGGCGCCAGATGTTTGGGCGCTAGTTTTTTAGCACTACCTATTTTATTGTGCAAGTTTCCTCTAGTTAAAAGACAATACAAAATAAAAATTATTATCTTTGTTCGATCGCAGCGTCATCTGGGATCAACTTTAAACTCATTCTTGAAAAGTTTCTTAAAGTTCATTTCCTGAACTTTAATTTTCGCTGCAAAAACAATTTTTTTGTCGAAACTTATGAAAGTTATGGGCCATTCAAACATTATACACATTTCGGGAAAATAGGTGTAATTACAATTTCTTTGACCTTCATAAATGAAGGTGTCATAAAACTTTTTTTTTTTTGGGAGCAATGTTTTTTAAACTAATTTTGGGTCGCTGAATCCGAAAAAATTGGTCCCAAGAGTGTGCCGTGTGACTAGAAAAAAAAATTTTTTGGAACGGCTAAGTGGACGATAATTCTGGATTTGCTCATATAGACTGACAATTATCCTTATTGCCGCTTTTTTTAAATAAATTTTATAAAATCCGTATATCAAAATTTGTATATCTATTTTGCCTATATTTCATCTATATTTTTTTAATGTAATTAAATAGAAAAAATTATAATTAACAATTTGTATATTTTATATTATAGTACGAATATTGAAGTTTATTAATTTATATTTTCAAATTTAATTACTGGAAATTCTGTTGCAAAACTTTTTATGTTCGAGGATTCGAACTCGAGTGTACGGAGTAATAGTCTGCCGCTTTAACCACTTACCCACAAGTACATCTTAGTATGAACAAATTATTGGGAAACACACTCATAAAAAAAATGTTTTTTAACTATATAAAAATATTATATATTTCGTATATAATTTTGGTTATATAAATTATTAACTAAAATATCAAATTAATGTTATCAGTACCTATAAATAATTAACAATAAACTATTGTTAATGAATATTGTTAAATATTCAATAATTAAAACAAATCTGCATGAGATATAAACTTTTTTATAAAATAAA
>JAPYZS010002143.1:0-10082 GCA_030522925.1 Trissolcus japonicus
TAAATGATATTTACTATAAAATTGTTGGGAGAAAGATATAAACTTTCAATGCTTATTTTTAATATTTTAATAGAAACCATTTTTAGATTCTCACAAATTGGAAATTATTGCCACAGTGGGCAACGTTGGGTTTTTGTTTCGCTGAAACATACACAACTCTTTTTCAGAACTTGTTACGTTTACATATAGCAGACATGCTACCTCCCTAGTTATTTGATAATAACATTTCGACCGACTTGTATTTTTACCTGAGATGATTTGCAGTTATGAATAAATGGAAGCGCTGTTTTAAACAAATGTTAAAGGTTGTGCTGGTGAGATCATGCGCAGATACGCAGAATCGAAATATCATTAGAAGAGCCTGACCGGTTTTCACGCCTTCGAAAACACTTGTTTCTCTCGCTTTGTTCGCATTCTTTCCTCATTGGTTATGAAAAACGCCCGATATGACTGTTCCGTTTGTTTACATTCTTCCGACCTTTAACATTCGTGACCTTTGATCCTTTTTGGACTTTTTGTACCCATCCCTTTTATTTGTTCGATCTCTTTGACCTTTCTTCATTTTTGTTACACAATCATCGTGACCTTTGACCTCTCATGTTTTTGTTTGTATGAACTTCATGACCTTTGACCCTTTTTGGTTTTTGTTTTGAGATCTTCACGACATTTGACCTCTGATACTGAAATTCATTTAACCTTGCATATCTTTTCAATTATGTTTCTGGTGACACGTCCGGTTTGTTCGGACGTGTTTGTACTTCAAAATGTTTCTCCGTGATTATACGGACATAATTTATTAATCGACACGGCGAAGCGACATAATTTATGTACCATCGAAAACGCATTGCTTCACATTAAATACTCGGGTGTGTATTTAAGAATGAGTTGCCAGTAGATTTATGTCCTGAGGACTGCAACGTACTCGGGTATCGTGTTATCCAGCTTATCCCGTGTAAATCCTCCTTTTTCGCAGCCAGGATACAAGCGTTTGGTGCATGAAAAAAAATGCAGCCACTCCAGACGTGTGTGCCACAGTTTATCAGTTGTACTAAAGTTTTGGTACATCTGACATCACAATTTGAGATTCCAACCGACCCAAATTCAGGGAAAAAGCAAACAAATTTGGAGCCCAACATTTTATCGCGTATCATAAGAATCTACAATCAAGTTGATTGCGAATTATATTAACGTGCAAAAATTTAATTGTAAACAAAATTTTGGACCATTTTTACTTATTTCAATATATTTTTAACGTTTGTCAGTTTGACATAATTATAAATCATTTCAACAACTCTCTGTTGTACAACTAAAAAGAATTGATATTTTTATTCGCAGATAAACATGAAAGCAGTGACCTCGACAGACTACAATCCAACAACTTATTCTCGCGGCGGTGCAAACTTTTCAAACTACACTGGTTACAGCGATTACATCCATTATGGCGAAAAATACGAGTACAATGACGAGACGACAAAGGCCGGCCCGATACCGCGGTCCACGCTCCATCATACGCAAGATAACGCTTGGCGTCACGGGCGCAGTCACTCGCAACCGGAGCGAGCCCGCCAATCGTCACACGACGCGCGATCCAAATCTCAGGACTCGTCGCACATCAAGTTCCAGCGGATCGACAAACTGCTGCCCAACACCACCGAGCTCACGTTTTACGAGATCGACGGCCCAAAGGTCAGGGAAACGAGGATCAGTCAGCTCGATCGTACCGAGCGACGCGATAAAACGTCCATGCTTATGAGATGCGGCTTCGGACGTAGCGGCCGAGCTGAACAGAAGACCAGCTTCATGGTGGACGATCAGCCCCGGTATCAGCCGGAACCGCCCAAGTATCAACTATTTGAGAAACCACCGCGGTATCAGGAAGCGAATCCTAAAGTCGAACCGCCTCCTAAATATCATCCGGATCCGCCAAAGTACTCGGACATTCTTAAGAAACAGGAAGAAGAGAAACAGGTAAAATTGTATAGAATATTGTTTCATATTCAAGGGATCCAACTTGTTTGAATCACTTAGACTCAAATCAAGTATATGAATGAACTTTGAATAAATTAATTATCGTTTACTCGACTTCATTTGAGTCAAGCAAGTCAATTCTAAATAAAATTTAGATTATGTTGACTTGAATTAACTGTAATTGACTCAATTAATTCTAAAATATCGTTTGAATGTCAAGTTTTGCTACACATATAAGTTGAACAAAGAAAAAAGAAGTGGTTGCCAATAAAGAAGGAAGCGAAAGAAAGTTCGTTACACTTTTTGTCTCCGTGGTCGATTTTACTTAAACTCACCCGAGGCCAGATCGAACTACACGATCGGTCACAGGCCGTGCATCTGATAGTGCTAATCTGATCAAAACTCTACGCCAGACTTATTTATTTTTTTACCACGCGGAGCAAATGGTTTTGCAACATCTCTGTTATGATAACTATCGCAAGTAGGGCATACACATATATTATTTGATACCGGGCGATGTCAAGTCGAACTTTAAAAATCCTATTGCAATACATCGATGACAAATAACCTCCTACATTGATCAATCTAGAAACTTTTCAGGTCGCTCGATTCACACAACGTATCAAGTTTTCGTTGTTTCATTTCTATAAATTTATTTTTTAATACATCCATCATTTTTAATTCAAGCTACAGTTATTTAAATAATAAGGTAGTTATTAATTCTGTATATTATAAATTCAGCATAAATGTAGTTGTGGAAAGTTGTACTTGACCACAAATGGTTTCATGTATCACAACTTTTAATGCAAGTCATAACTTCTGTTTTATAATGAACGATGCAGACATTTTTTTGAACTTGGCAATGCTTCTCAGTATTACTGAATTTTATATTACTCCAAGCTATCGTTCGGGCTCAATTTGAAACTATCGAGATCGATAAAACACTGGAATTAATTATCAGAGATTTAATTGAAATATATCAAAGTATTGAAATTTTCAAGAGTGAAGTATTTCTATAAAATATATATCAACGATATATCGATAACATTGGTAAATATATTGATATATTGAACAATATTAATATGGCAATGCACATCAAACATCATCGATATGAACAATTCAAACATTCGATATGTCGAACACTATCGACTTATCGATTTTTATCGAACAGTACCGATGAATCGATTTTTATCGAACACTATCGATTAATAGATTTTTATCGAACACTATCGACGAATTGAATTTTATCGAATACTATCTTTTTATATTGAACAATATTTCGAGATATATCGAACATTTTTTGAAATATATCACAAAAAAATTCATTCATGCAATTGATGAAATTGATTGAATTGATAATATAGTGATGAAATTGATTAGTTGAAAGTATAAAAATAAAATATCAATAAAAGATTCGAAATCTCAGATGGCTAATAATACAAACTCTTATCATTAGCAGGAAGAACGAGCTCGACGAGCGAGTTATTACGGAGGCAACGGCGGCGGCGGGGGTCAGCTCGGTAGCGGCGGTGCAAGTAAGGGCGCAGCGTACACGACCGAGCCGCCCGCTAATCTTGCCAGTATCACGCCGGTTGCGCGAGAAGTGACACGCGCAGGGACTGCGTCCACGCGTCATATCCAATCGCATAAGAACAACGTGTCAGACAGTGTACTCTCCGACGAACTAAATAAAATTCGAGCTAATGCTGATCTGAGTGACAAACCGAAGGTAACTTTATGCAAAAAATAGTGCATTTTCCCTAACAAGTGCTGTTTTTTCATTGTTTACCTTTTTTTCTCTGAACCGAGTTTGTGCAAACGTGAAAGTCTGAGTGCAATTATTCTTCGACAGTGAAATTGTTATAGGTTGTTTTTTGGCTTAAATCATTTAAATTGCTGGAATAAATTTTTTGAAATATTTTGTAGACGTGACATTTTTAGTAAAATTGTTTGACAGCATCAGCAGGATTATTTTTAGGTTTTTATTTCGAATTAAATAATTTATATTGTTGAAATAATTGAACGATTTTTTCGTTTGTATTATACGAGAAAAAATTTTTGTTTTTTTCTGTTCGAAATTCAATTTATCATTTATGTTAACGTTTTGTTTGATCCCATCAAAAAAACCGAATTAACAATACCATTTGAAATTATCGTGAAACATTGTTCAAATAACTGTGAGTAACGAGGATACAAAACGTTTATACGGAATTTTGTTATACAAATTCAGAGGAAATATCGTCCCTTTGTAACGAACTCATTTTATTCAACATCAGATAATTTGTCGTCATAAACATATACATTACACAAAATCTCTCATTGAAAAGCTCAAACGGATTTTGGCAAAAATGTTATTTTTCGTCTGACCAAAAATATACTTCATTATTTTTCGTTCAAAAATAAGTTGCTCATGCCGGACAATTCGTCTGGGCATGAGAATCCAATTTATTTAATCAAATGAAAATGTGGAATAATTTGCGAACGATAATTATTGTTCGTGACAAATTCGCCTCTCATTTCGGGAAACAAAAGTATTAATTTATTAAATAAATGGTATCAAAAAAAAAATTATCATTGCCGAAAATTTGAATGACGGAAATAACGAGACGGAATTGAAAACAATTAAAAAATAATAAAAATCAAATCAAATTAATTGAATTTCGCTTGAAAAATCAACTTGAAAATATGTTATCATTTGTGTTATTCAGGGCACGGTGAATGTAATTTTGAAGCCTGCCGAGGGTCAAAAAATGAATCAAAAAGTTACCACCGAGAAGAGCGAAAAAATGAAATCGGCGCAGGACTCGGCCTTCGGCAAGCACAAGTCGGACAACATCAAGTATTACGGCGAGCTCAAGGGCTACGATTTCAAATCGTACGGTAACATAGACAAGCCGGTGACGGCGCACGAGAGGTCACACCAGCACGGGGCGTCGGGTCACGAGGTCGGAGGTCAAACCAAGAGTTTTATACCGAAGAGTGTACCGGATAAAGGCACTTTCGGTGATAAACTCGCGGATCACTACCATCATCGGGCGCCGCTGGGAAAGCCACCGTTGCCGCCTTACCAGGAGACTAAATATTCGTACAACGTTAACGGGACACCGGGCACGATCGCACAGGTCAACGCTGCTGCTGTTTTCTTCGCAAGGTAAGTTTCTTTTCTTTTCTTTTTTTTTCATTTACAATATTTGCTGATTTCATTTCGGTACTAAAATTTCATAAAATTTATTTATATCTATTTATTTAAGTATTTGTGTAAATAAGACTTGGAAAAAGAATTTTTCCGTAAAAAGATATTTTTATTTACCGTAAAAGGTGTTTTGTATTGTAAATAAGAACTATACGCAACATCTAATTTAAGTACTTCAAAAAGGAACGTACATCGGCAAACTTTTCTGTTCCGATATCACACACAATCTGTACCGGCAATATTTTTACTCGTGATCCTTGTTTACCAGCCTTTCGGGGGTACATTTTGTCTCACTTAACTGCAATGACGTTTAATTAGCGCTTGCAACGATGAGTAATTAGAAAATCAAACAACCACTGTGATTTCGTGTAATTTTTCCTTTGCTCTCGCGTTTCAGAAGAAAGTTACAAACAAAGAACGACGAAGTTAATTTTCATGTACATCTACACAGAAACATCTAAACGCGTTCGCAAACTCAAATTTCACAGAGCTACTTGGTCTTTAAGTTTCAAGGGAGAATAGAAAAATTAACTTCTGACGATGATATACAATATTCAAACGATAACGGTTTGGTAATTGCTGATAGGTTTGATTTTGTGGCAATTGTAAGTTTATTAGTAACAGTTTATTTCAAGACGTAAGAAACGGTAAGTGCAAGAATATCGGATAAGTTAGACAAAGGGACTTTCGTGGATCTTAACCCGGCCCGGGGCTACTGGAATTCATAATCCTCGCCTTTGACGTGGTTTCTGCCCTTTGCCCAACTGCGCTCTTATCAGATCCAATTCGTTCAACCTCGCGGCGGTGTTTCTTCCAGTTGCCGAATCTTGTCGATTCGCAATAGTAACACCCCTGAAACTTTTGCAAAAAATCAACAAATAAATAACAATTAAATAAATAGGAAAATAATTTTGAACAAAAAATTATTATTCATTTAAGTTTTCGTTTTAATTTTAATTATGCAACTTTTTTTGTTCGTATTATGTGATAAAACAAGCTCTATCTTGTGCAAGTTAATCTCAATTTAATCGCGTGATCAGCAAGCAAGGAGGTGGGACGGACAATTGGACTTTATCGAATTTATCACCTGCAGAGACATTTGCTCGACCTTTTTCTTCAAGCGACGCTGCGCCGAGTTTAATTTCGATTCGAGTCGCGCGTGCACTTCCTACGCGACGATAACACCTCTGCGAAGAAGCATTTCGGGATAAGAGCAATGAAAAATCGGCAGTGAGAATGACAACATAATGTCACGTGGTAGGAGGAAACCTTCTCCAGCCAGTGCCCCAGGTGGAAATTGATCCGAGTTTGCACAAATTAACTGCGCCATCTTCTGAAAATGAATGTCACTAGACGAATACATATAATCGTAAAGAAAGCTGCCAATTATGAGTTTTTATTTTTCTGAAATAAAATTTATTTCATTGTACAAAAAGTGAAAACAAATCAGTCCTATAAAAAAGTGACAGATGTCAAAAACGTAACCAAAAAGTTGTTAAAAAAAGTCGCAAAAAAGTGTCAGAAGATTCACATAAAATCGCACAAAAATTAAAAAAATGTCAAAATTTGCCGACAAAAGATCCCACACGTGGTTCAACAATTTTCAATTAAATCATTTATCGTTTGAAAAATGACGAGGAAAATAAATTCCTCATGGATGAAAAAGAAAATGCAAATCCGAAGAAAATTTCGTTTTTCTGGCGTTTTGCAATTCGCCTCTCTTTTCATCGCGCTCATTTTATCCGCGTTTTCTTCGCGCCAGAAACTTTGGCTCGAGTTGGATTCCCTTTGGGGGATGGCGGAAAAAAAGTGACTCGCGAGGTTCACCAATCGCAATCGTACAAAACTCTTTTCAAAGATGACGAGCAAAAAGGCGGTCGCATTTTTTTCACGGGTCGTCGCGGGATTCATTATGCCGATTGGCGCGATGCGATTGCCTGCCAAGTCGAACAGAAATAAGAGACAATTTAAAGTCCATTTCGGTGTTTTGTCGTTTTTCACTCCTTGTTGAATTTGCATCGCTTGGCAAATGGACTTTGAGAGCTCCTTTTGCTACCGAGACACAACAAAATTGTTCCTCCACTTTTTTTTTCATTCAAGTTCATCACTGTTTTCGTCAAATCCAAATTTTCACTATAAATTAATTTCGGTCTTTTCTTTTTATTTGGTATATTTTATTTTTTATTTACCTCTCTTTTTTTGTCAATTATTAAATTTTCGTTTTCATGAAATTGGTGTTACAAACAAAGTTTTATAAAAATTGATATTTTCAAATTTATAACTTTTATATATTTTATAATTTTTCATATTTATACTTCTTTGAATTTATAATTTTGAAGAAAAAAAATGTTCTCACATATCAGTTGCTAAACTATAACGGATAACATTTAATATATAGAATGTCCGCAGGTCAAATGTCTGTTAACGTAATGGGAAAAGCCGAAGGGAACATGTGTCAAAGATGGATAATATTACAGTGCGCAATTTGAATGTTCTTTGAATCTGTAATAGATATTCGAGAGAATCAAACACGACTAGGGGAAAGGGGCGCTAATTTGATGTTGAATCACACGACGACAAATTGTTTATTGCTCTCTGCCTTGTTTCGTCACTTTTTCGTTACACTTTCACTCGAATCAAATTCGTATACGCTAATTGGGTCTCGTGATCATATTTACATTCCGATTCTGAGACAATTTTTTCAATCATCGTAACTTATTGGATTGATTAAAACGTGTTTGGCATGATTTCCGTCTACAAAAATCGCTTCATTACACTATCTGATCGTTTTCGTCATGGATATTAACAACCTTTTTACAAATTTTTCAATTTTTTTCAAATAACTGTTTGTTTTTAATTTGTCGCAACTCTGTTTTATTCATATATTTTCACAATCTGTAATACCTACTCTATTTATTTTGTACAATATTATATAACATTTTTTTAACAACTTTTCAATAACTTAAATCAATTTTTATTTTGACTAGTCAAAATATTTCGTTTTTTCTTAATTTTAATTTTTACTCATTTACAACATAAATATTATATCCATTGCGGTTTAATTCACCGGTTAAAAATGTATCTTACATTTTTAATGAACGAAATAACGAGACAAATTTTCTTAATTCAATTCTTCCACATCTCAAATTTTCTCATGCGCTTTCTTATCATACACATTGAAGGGCCTTTGAGTGGTCGCAAGTGGCTCATTAGATGTCGGCATTCTTTGTGAATAGTCGTGGATCATATTCTACATTTTTGTTGAATCAATTTTGACGAGATGCAGTTGTAACACCAGACCCCTGTCACATTCAGTAACAAATTATCAAATTTTGACTTTTTTACGTTTCTATACAATGCTAATTATAGAAAACATTTAAACAATATTTTGAACAATTACCAGACATCATTTTTTTATATGATTACTGAATTGATAAAGAAATGTTTCTTTTATGAATTATGTTCATTAAATTAAAATTATTATTTAATGTTTTAAAATTATTTTGTTGAAAAGGTGGACATGAAAAATAGATGAAAACGAAATTTTCTTTCAATATTATATAAATGTTCAACTTTGATACAAATTATTTGAAGGGATTATATAATATTATTCCTCTTAATAAAATATTATTTTATTAAAATTTCAATTATAAAATGTCTGAGCGAATCGAATTTCCATTAAATTTAAATTGAATTCAAATTGATCTTTAATATTGCAGAAATAGTTGCGTGGACATTGGCACTAATGAGATGATGAATTTTTCGAACGGCATTGATATTTTGATTGAGACTGATTAATTTATGATAGCCGAGTCAATGAGTTTTTCATGGAAATCGCATTGGGTTCGAATGGAGCTTTGCTTGTTCGTGCACAAAGTCAAGTGGCATAATTGACCTCGTTTTCTTTGTTTACTCAAGTCGAGATTACAACTCCAAGACGACTGAATTATTTTATCATTTGCTTTCCACTCTATAACCAAACTCGTATCATCAAATTTACAAACAAATCTCAAAATATTTTTATAATTAAATATTTAATAATTGTTTGTATATTTTCTTAACAAAATCTATAAAACATTGAATTGAGTAAATTCATAATCAGTAACAATTTTACAATTAGAATAAACAATTCTGAGCAAAATTGATTTTGCTGAAAATTTGGATAAATATATCATTTTTAAATTTTATTTGAAAGGTAATTGTAAAAATTAATTTTCTTTATATTTAAAGGAAATGTCTGGTTCAAATTGAGTTTCAAAAATTGAGAGAAAAAGAGGAGACGTGGACGCGTTCACCGATAAATTTGCATCCCTTTGACATCTGAATGTTCACCTGAACCCACGAATTTCCAAACTACTCCTGTTTTGTAGGTCAGAGAGGGTTTGAACTCGCTCAACAGGTAGCGCTCTCCATTATATTCATATCATGCAAATGTGCTCAACTACCGGGCGCCCTGAATTTCCTCGTCGCATCCTGCTTTTCGCAACCCGTCTCTCCTCGGCCGTGAAAGCCCCGCAGCTCGCAGCGCCCCCTGGCGAGGCTGCTTTGCATGTTATTCATTTCGCGCGCTGTCTTTTGAGAGCGAGAAGACAAATCGCCTGGTCTCGAGATCAGGTTGCTGCACTGAGTTATTAGCAGACGCGCGCCATCCCAATCCGAGAAAAGGTTTGAGTTATGGGACATCAAATATTTAATGCTCAACTTCCTAATGCGATGATAGATTAGTTGTTGAGCTTCAATATAATGATGCGAAACATTAATGGTCAAGTTTTTGTTTGTAAACAAGAATTTTAGTATAGTTTATCTGTCCAACAACTTTATGACATATGAATTATATATGGGTGCGTAGATGCCCCATTAAGGAAAAAGCTGAAGCCTGATAAAACGTTCGGTATTAGCTTGTGAACCAAATTTGGAAAAA
>JAPYZS010002144.1:0-10078 GCA_030522925.1 Trissolcus japonicus
TCCATCTAACGAAAATTCATTGTTGTTATGAAATAAATAAAAAAACGCTCGATCGCGTAGAGTTCATAACTGTTATGAATCCTTTTTCTCAGTGTATGTATAATTATACATATGAAAATGTTAACATAGAAATTCACTGCCACGTGATACAATCCCCTCCAATCCAAAAACTTTTGTTCAAGTTTGTACAGTTACTTAATACAGGGATTTTTGCGTCTCCGTAAATTTCAAGGGATCCGTTAAATGAAAATTCGATTTGAAAACTTTTTTATCAGTTTGATATTGATATTAAAATCGAATTATGTATAGTTCAACCGACTTTGCAAAATAGTTTGTTTCGGTGTACGGTTATAATTGACGACCCAAGCACTTTGCGGTCATAACGATATTTTAGTATCAATTTGTATTCGAACAGGTCTCTGAAACGAGTTAATGATTTGATTTCTTGTGCGATATACAATTGTACATACCCACTTAGCAGTCGAATAATTGATGTAACATCGATGTAATGTATCTTTTAGTGTACTGTCGATAACAATAAGCTCGAGACACATTGTAAATAAATCCGGTGTTTAAAAAAGACACATCGAATAGACTCCTTACTTGTATCTCAGTATATAAAAGTAAACCTTGAGTTCGTTCGTTTGGTACATAATGAGGATTATTGAGCGTGAAAATCATCCTTTCTTTTGTAATTCCAATCAAAACTACATGCTTAACAGATTTTGTAAATCTTTCTGAGTTTTTTCATGCTGTTAACATCATAAGAAAAAATATGAATGTTATACATTTACGTTTGACACAATAAAAATATAAATGATTGTTATAAAAATACAATGTTCGTTTTTGTATTATTTACGTCAATACATTCTCAACTAATTACGTTCTTTTTTGAAAAATAAGGCAATCATATTTGAAGTTCTTTTTCAATTTATTAAAAACACAATTATGAATCCAGGGTAATATTCTTTTATATTTTGTTCAACCTCAATATAGCGTAGCAGTAAAAAGTGGCGTTACAAAACATTTTTATTCAGAGCTTTAACTTTCAAATTTTGAGATGTACACAATGCTAAACGAATCCTATTAAAATTCAAATTACACTATTAGGATATTGAAAATTTATGGTAGAACTGCGATTTTATTCGCGACATATAATTTGCTTGAAGTATGTCCCAGTAAATTTAACACAAAATGCGAGAGAATTATTTAAGTTTACTTAGTTTATACGTTTTACTAATCAACGATTTTTTATGAAAAGTAATGAATAAAGCAAAACACTCGTTCCATTGAAACGACTATTTTTTAACTGAACTATATATATAGTTGTTATCAGGCTACAGATTATAATCTGTAGCGTGATAATGACAAGGGAATTGATAATCGAGCTTCGTGTAATTGTCATCATAATTTGTGAAAAATATATAGACCATAATAGACTCTCAATGAGAACTAATTGTAACAAAAAATAGTACATATAATGAGTCGTGCTATTTGACCTAGTGACACTCATCGTTGAATTAAACGTCGCCATAGAAACTCTTCATTAGCATACAAAATGAATCACACGTTTTCTAATTGAAACATTCGTATAAATATAACAAGTGGAATTCAAGCGCACACTCGAGAGTATATTTTGCATTTTATCGAATGTGCATGGGAGGTACTACTGGAGTAAAATAACACACATTATGTGTGAAGTTAATAAAATAATTCGATCCCTTTTTGATTACCTCGTTTCCAAAATGTTATTCACAATTATTTTAACTCATATAATATACCATTATGTGTAAGACAAATAATTCCAAAATACGCCGCTTTGTTCCTCTTCCTTATCATTATGCCTCTCGATTTAATCATCTCAAAAATAATTGTTGCACGGTAAGTAATGTTTGTTTTCAAAAGCTTGATTAAAAATTTAATCCATCGTAATTTTTTTTCATTTCACGTCACAAGCTTTCAAAGGATTTGCTCACTTTGTACATACATTATACAGCCATGAAAATTGTATGAGCTACAATCCACGACCATTCATATCAATTCAGTGAAAATGATCAACGACACATCAGACCTACTGGCTTCATTAATTTCGGGTCACTTTCAAATTGATCCCACTATCTTTCATGAAAAATAAACTCAACAAAGAGGAGCTTGAAACTGTTCAAAAGCTTCGGAAAAATGTTTGCCATACGTTATCAAATATTCTTTTAAGCGAAAAATATTTGTGAATGAATGATACGAAATCCACCCATCATGCGAATTAAAAATACAATCAAAATTGAGCGGCGTGGCGACCGATTTATAGATTCCGTACAGAAAAAAAACTGACAAAAATCTGCAATCCAAAGCCACTGCATAGTGCGGATTTGTCCTGCACCGATAAACCGCAAACCGAAGGTTCGAAAGAATTTATCCCTCTAACTGGTACTTGCTTCGACTGTCAGTAAACACCAATGTATATGTAGGTTTCTTACAATAAATTGCGCTACGAACAAATGGTACTCTAAGCAGGGATTTTGTCTAGACAAAGGTAGTTTGGGTCAAATTATTTAAGACGGCTTAATAAGAATAGATATAGCAGGATAAAAAAAAACTTGAAAAGGGCACGCGAAATGGCAGCTTATACACTCAGACGAGATGAACTATATTTTCAACAATTTCTTTTGATCCAAATCACCGGGGAAAAATTCTATTTCGTCAAAAAAGAAAGAAAAACAAACAAAAATTGTTTTTCGACATGAAATTCAGTTAATTTTGTAACGCCGGATTTTCTGCGGTATTTTCAATTGAATTATTTTTTCATTTTGGGATGGATCGAAAAAAAAAGATGAAAAAAATTGTTTTCGGCAAACGTATAGCACTCCGTATGCCAAAATTATGGTAATCAGAGGGTGTGCTGAGAAAATTCAATGCACGTCGGGAAGATACAAGAACTTTTGCAAAGGGTCAGGAAATATACAGTTATTGGAGACAGATAGTTCAGAGAAATGTATCAGGGCTGCGAAAGAAAAGTAGCTGAGTGCCAAGGCAAAAAATGTGGCGTATTCCGGCGCAAAGAGGAAGTCGCGAAAGGAATAAACTGATGTTTGGCACGTGGTGCGTAACTCACTACAGAGTTAACAGTCACGTCTAAAAGTAACTCTGCCAATGTAGAAATATTCAGTTGGACCTACGTTAGTTTGACGTCGGTCAAAGTCGTCCCGTTAAGGCATATGCCGGAGTGGATTATCTTAAGGGCCACGACTCGCATGTTTTAGGGCATTGACGTTATTCCTATGTTTCAAAATGAATGTTCGTATAAGTCTCAAGTCTAATGCCGTCTTTGCCCCCCCCCCCCCCGTATACCGTAGTGGTCGAAACGGGTGTAATGAGTTTAAAAAAATTTCACAGATATTGTGGCATCGTTGATAAATGCGAAGATATTAAAAAGTGGGATTATTTATTTGCAATTTCATTTTATTGTCGTTTTGCGATTTTACGCACACCGACTTGGTGTTTGTGAATCCGAGAAACATGATTGTCAAAATAAAATGTCGATATGTGTGCCCGTCGCATGAAGCACTACAAAGGTACTCGGTTTTCAGGAGCCAACTAAATTCGTGTCGATGTAATTTTCGCTGTCACCACAGTAAATTTTGCGAATATTGCATATTGTCTGACAGGGAGATTACGTACATTTCCGAATGATGGAAGCAACATAAGTGACATAATTTTATGATATGAGAATATGAAATTCAGATGACGAATTAAATTCATTTGCCACAGTGCGTGCAATGAATTGCAAAGGCGAAGTATACGCCTGTTATCGAGTCGAGATGACGTTCACAACCATTTCTACATTTATAATTATTTATTCGAACAGGTTGACGTGCTAATGAAACGTTCTGATATCCGTGCATTCGTTCATTAATTTTATACCACTTTACTACATCAAATCTTTTACGTTTCATTCCAAAAATTTAATCAACATTAAATTCACCACTTACGCAAGGAAGAAATTACATTTTCTATGAATTGAAATTAATCGATTCTGATTGAAATACACCAAATTCCGCACATGATTAAAGCAATTAGAACATTTTCAACTTTTCAATTATTCATGATTCACACAATTTTCTGCCTCATTTACTGTTTATTGTTTTTTTTACTTTTATCACAATTTCCATTGTAAGTGCGTTGTTGCCTAAACGTGTCTTCATTCGTCTGAAATCACATCCACATCTGAAATCACATCGAGATATCACAATACATTATCTAATTTGTTTGGAAATGTTGCTTCATAGAGATGATTAATTAAAGCAATTCAAAAAGAACATGAATTTTTTCCATTTATGCTCAGTTGTGATTTTATTTTTTAGAACTACTATGTTTCAGTATTCTACAACATGGAGCTAGTTCAGAATTGTACAGACAATTTGATGCATTTCAATTTGAAGTAGCATATATGCAGCTGTTTTTTTGTCCAATTAAATTATAGCATTTGGAATGGAAAAAGCGAAATAAGGATAATGTGATACGTACATTAGCGATATTATTTTATTTTTAAAATAAACACTTCAAAATACTATTTAATTTAATTACTTCATTAAAATAATTTGAAGTGATAATTTTATTTGAATTTTCTAGTGGTTAATACTTTTAACAACTAAACCATGTAGTATGAAAATATTTTTAATTACATAAAAATTTTAATTTGATGTAATTAAAATTAAAAAATATTAATTATTATTATTATAATACAGTAGAAATTGCAACGGTAATTTAATGTTGCTAAAATCTATTTGAAAATTAATGATAACATCTGAAAGAATGGCATATAAAACTACCGAATATGTATTTAGTGAACCATAAATTGTAAATCTAGACGGTGGAAGGTTCAGTTGTTGGATGGCTGGATGTAATTGCTAAAGTGCTCGTAAAGTTCACGCCATCTCTTCAAAATTCAGCTTGCTACAGTTCCACGAAAGACACCGTGAACTAAGGTAACGTTTAAAAATTATTAATTCCTCTGCCTCTTGAAATTCATCGGTGACAGTTAAACTCGTGGAATGTTCAATAGAAATTTTGTATTGCACGAAAAAAAAATTTTTATAATTCGATTGTATTGATTTTTACTTTCATATATTCATGCGACTGTCCCGGCGATGCAATTATAACTTTCATGATGCCTGAAATTGAATTAAGAGAAATATATAGGCGATCGATAACGATAAAATATGCTGGCTATTTATTTTCCCTGTACATCGAGAAATTTTCGACCCCTTCGAAAAATGTTAATTGGCTTATTGAGCTGCATATTTGATCAGTTTGATTTCATTATTCGATATTTACACTCTCATTCTGCAAATCCAGTCATGAATTAATTGCTCTTCAAGTCTCATTATTGTTATTTTACATATAATATTTTTCCACAAGCAAATATTCATCTGCAAAGAAATAAAAAATGATCTTTATAGATAAAGAATCGTCAAATAATCTGAACGAATTGGAAAATTCTAAAACAATTTCCATACTTTTTTCGAGTAAATTATAATGTTTCGAATATGTTTGAGAATTATTTAAATTTGATTTGGATTCATTGCATGCTCATTTATATGTAGTAACTTTTAGAGAGAAACAAAAATAAATTTTATCCTGAAGGAGTGCAATGGTGAAGGCACAAATGTTTCGTGAAGAGATACTATTAATGCAAATGGATCGCGCCCGATTATTCCGCAGAATGTACAATCAAAAATACAACTACCAGCACAGTCGCTGGAACAGCAAATTGTCAAAACATTTTCATTTCTCACATGATTATACACATCTCATTTAAAAGTGCGTGCTTATGCACCAGATCGCGCATCACGCTGAGTACTGCACTTGATGTGCCGCTTCACTTCACCATTCTTCACTCCGCAGGCTTATACTAAACGATAACACAATTTAAAATAACATTATTTTCGTCTGCTGCTGTATTAATTTCATAGATAAAAACTTGCCCTATGAATGTACAACCAGCTCTGCTGAATAATTTTCATAAAAATCGTCACAGGAGCGCCATAGTTCATGCTAAATTGTCTGCAACAGAAATACGGACATCTGAATTATCGTCCTTGTGATAATCAATGTTTTATATTATGTTCCTTGATTCATAACGGAATGACCATAAATATAGAACAAACTGTATTATTCTCTAATGGATTGAACGAATTTTTTCAGCTGAAAGCAAAGTAACTCAATCAAAAATCATACTTTTATCATTACCAGACTTTTTCAACAACTATACTCTCTATGATAGTAATAAAATCGCTATAATTACAAAGCTTGACGTTACTCGATTTCTTGTCTCCTTTAACAACAGAAAATCATTTTTAAAAGTAGTTTAAACTTTATACGACAAACAAGCGATGCTCCGGCGATATTGAAAAAGTTGTGAAAACTTTCGTCAGGACATAAATAGCCGTCCGAGCGGCGATATACACATCTCATTAAAATTCGCTGATCAGAATCAAACGAACACGACAAAAAAAAGTATATACTCTCGTTTCATTTCCAAAAACTGTTTACATCAATATGTAAAGCAGGGGTCGATGGCATTTCAGAACCTAGTCACGAAATACACTCGATTAGTTGCTAAATTACTGAGAATTACGATACTCGATTCGATATTCCCCGTAGTTTAATAACATTCTTTTTAATTCGATAAGAATTAAAGCTTTTTATACCGCTATAAAAATATTTTCAAGATTGTTGTCTTTCACAAAGTTTCAATCCCATTCGAGCCAGTCGTTAACAACTAATTTACATAAAAATGTAACAAGCTTTGTCACATAATAACGAAAACTCCCCATTAAGAGTCGCTGAAAAGTATTATTAGAACTTGACGACCGCGCTATCTAACATTGTTTCCAAGCGGGGTACGAGCGAACTTTTCATTTATTTATTTTGCAGTCGTACTCGTTAAGTTTATTGCTCGCCACTTCCTCATCAGCGACAAAATAAGTCGAGGAGCACGTTTTAATAAACTTAGTCGTCGCAGTCGCTCAACGAGTTATTTCTGAATTCATATTTTGTTGCACGAATGAAAACCTAATTCACTTTGCACTCATCATTTTCATCTCAGTTCACTTTTTGGAATTTCCCTTTTGGAATATTGTTAAAATACATCTCCATTTCCGAAAATTATGGTGGAAAATAAGCGTTGAGATGCAACCGATGGTCAGGCCATGTGGGACAGTGGGCAACTCGGATTAAACCACAGCACATGAGAAGTTGAATGATCAGTATAAGCAAGGCAACATTGATACCCAGAGGAATAGCTAAGCTTTCACTATATCAAGCGGTAAACCATGATCGACAGATATCACTTGCCCAATGTAGCCACACAAAACACCACATTTATCGTGTTGTTGGTTCTTCTCAGACTCGACAGAATTTAATCACGGATCTATATTAAAAGCACTCGAGGTCTCTTAAAAACAACAGTGAAGCTTTGATTACAAATTGAGTAATGATATGGTTCCAAATTCGATGGCGAGAAGTTTAGACTTTTAGTATACGATTCTAATTATTTAATTATAACAACCAAACTTTATATTAAAATCGTGATCTGATAATTACTTTTAACATTGAATTACCGGGAGAAAATGTTCACAAGTTTTTTTTTTACAGCTTTTTCAAGTCATAATGAAGACTTCAAAAGTTTGAACTTAACGGTTACAACTGATACAGGCATAAAAATAATGGCAAAAAAAATCACAAACTTCCAAAGAGGTTTACCATCATTTCCAGCGGTTCTAAATACTTGACGCGGCCGGTCGTAGTTAAACAGTTTTTCACAAAGTGTTTATTGTTGTTACAATGTTATCGTTCAGTTTTACGCGATAAAATACACGGTCGATCTTTCAGCTCGATCACAAAACTTAAGCAAGATTAAAATAAAAACAATTACTTGAATAATAAAAATTAAAGTATCAATTTAAATATTTGCGTTAAAATTTCAATTGAAACGATTCTAATTTCACGCCTTACGTTTACCTTATAACAAACTAACGTAAATTTTGCTCGTTTGTGCGAACGTATGGTAAGAAATGTGATCCAGTTCTGAGGTTTACTACAAATTCAGTTCAGTGACTGGCCAGTGTTGGTGTACATGTCTCGAATATCTTGCTATTTGCGCTTTAGATTTTATGACACCCCAGAGATGGTTAAGAATGTTGAACACCAAAGACGAGGTTGAACGAAAATGAGCAAGAGCGAGGGGCGAAACGTGCGATAAGGAACAAGACGGAGCAAGAGCAAAGCAGCACGTTTCCGCCAAGAGATTCGGAGGTGTCAAAGTCGGTTTTATGGGCTGGCCCTAAAACGGCAAAAGATAAAACGAGCATCAGAAAAAGAAGCAGAATTTGACACTTGTATGCTCTGGATGCAAAAAATTCTCATAGGATGAAGTGTAATTCAATTTTCATGCCTCAAGTTGCTCGTATAATCGAGATAAATGGGTTGATGGATGGATTTGAAATTAATGCAGGAGCTGATTTTTATTGAGACAACGGTATTAAGGAATTTCATTCATGACAGGCAATTCAAATCTTTAAAATAAACGTTTTTTGATGTCTACTTTAAAGATAGAAAATGGTTATAGTGCCAACGAAAATCTAGGTGGAGGATTTGCGAACTGAAAAAAGTGCGCCTCTTTATGCGCTGACATCTGTGTTGAAGTTTTTAAGACGCGCCTCGAGGATCCACAGACTTCTTTACTTTGTATCCAAGTGCAGATTACAAGTTTAGAGGAGCAGTTTCTTTATTGCCCTGCCATCGAGTGGACATTTTTGAAGCGAGTAAAACATGTACTATCCGACGTGAGTGAAAACTGTTTATTTTCATCATGCGTATAGAGAAGTGAAATAATAATGTACCCATTGTCAAATTACACAAAGTAACAAGTTAAACAGGTGTTTACAAAACAAGAAGCACACTCTCGGTGTTGTGCATTTCAGTTGGCGTGTTTAATATATTTCGTGTGCACTTGCATTGTCTTCTGTTACCTCGGACACGTTATCTCATATGGCCACTTCATCTCATATGGCCACTTCCTTGCACAAACCATATTTAATTAACTGGTGTTTATTAATTTGTATAACATCAATCGTGGGAAACAAATACGAATGTTACGCATGGCAAATAACGTCTGCAGGCGGAAATGAATCAACTTATACAAATGTATCAATTTGCTGTGTACACAATCTAATAATTGCATATCTGTGAAATGTATAATACTATAATACAATAACAAAACCATCACGTTAAAAGGGAAAAAATAATATACCAGGTTGAAATTTCCAGATTCATCCAATCTTAAAAAATGGTCCAAGCTCGGGCCAGTATTGGCGATTGATGGTCGCCAACTAGTATCTTGCCAACGCTGGAAATTTTTTATCCTTGATAGGATGACTGCACCAATATTTGACCGGACACCAGTGAATGACCATTGCGTTAGAGTGATAAAGATAGACAATGCATTTTAAATGGGCGGTCATTCATTGGTACCAAATCTTAATCGGTCATTCATTGGTTCATTTACCCTATTCAAAAATATTATGAACTAAATATTTATTATAGATTTATATTATAGATTTATTAATAAAAATTTCCATTAACAATTCTTAAACAATCAAGTTTGCTATTAAATTATAATTATTTATAAGCATCAGTCATTCAATAAATGTATCAAGAAGTACAATAAATTTTTGTTTCAAATGAAAAATAAATACAATAAAAAGATTAATGAGTGAGTTTTCTAATAACGTTTTGAGACTCGCAAGTAGACTTGAACCAGCGGACAAGATGGCGGACTACCACTTCGGAGGCTTGGGTTCGATTCCCTGATAACTAAAAATTTTTTACCGAAAATTCAATTCGATAATAATTCAAATAAAATTCTTGAATAAACTAGGAGAGAGTCGCGCGCTTCGCGCGCACCACATAATCGTTCGTCATTTTCCAGTTTTTAACTACACATTCTCAGCTGTCAAAAAAATTTCAAACTGTCAAAAAATAAAAGTTGGACACGCGAACTTGGCCAAAGGTCCAACCC
>JAPYZS010002145.1:0-15369 GCA_030522925.1 Trissolcus japonicus
AAAAATAAAAAGAAATAGAGAGACGGAAAACGGACAAGAAACGAAATACGAGATGTAAGAATTTAAAAAGTTGGAGTTAAATAGAAAGGTGTGTGTCTATCGGTTTGGTTTTAGCGCTGAGCAACTGCTCTGAGAGCGGCGGCGACCAGGAGATGCTGGATATTCATCACCAGGCGACGGGCATCGACTCGCATCACCCTCAGCAGTTTCACAGCTCATATGGTAAATTCACCACTGTATCACAATTATGTTATAGAAAATTTCATTTGCGAACGCTCGTATACCAAAACTGCACAAACAGTTGGCCTTATCAAAACCCTACTAACCGCCTTCTAGTTTCACACCTGTTTTTGCAGTGCATTCCTATCGATCTTTCTAAACACAATATCACTAGACAACTTTTATTTTTAATATTTAAAAATTATTTTTTAAATTTTTTAATACATTTATATTGAGGAAAAAAAAATAAATAAAAGTGTCAAAAAAATAAAAAAGTGGACCGAATAAAAAAACCTGATTAGAAATAAAGTAGCCAGTAGTTTGTTTTGGTGTGTGCGTTGACGGAACAATGACTTTTTAAAGAGCGAAAATTGCGGGGCAGATAAAACCGCGCGCAACTAATTGAGTCGACGGCGTTTACGGCGAGCTGATGAATGAAATTTTCGGCCGCCGGGGTGCGCGAAATGTATAAACGCGACCCTCTCACAACGTCTATTTATATTGTGTTTATGATACTGACACATAGCTGATATATATATGAATATCACGGCAAAACTAAAACTAATTTGAATAATGTCGCTTTCATGATTGCATGATTATTCTGTCTTCTTGGCAACTGATGTTATTCTTAATATATGAATAGGTATATATACGGCTGTTGTCTCGTCGTGTTTGTACGGCTAATTGTTTCAGTTCGGTGCGTCATCACATTTTCGCACTTGTCCGAACAATTAATATACATCTTAACCGTTGCTGCACTTCTGTCATTATTTTTTTTTTTTTACATTTTTTCTTTGTCTTTTTTTTTTCTTCATTTTATCCCCCAGTTTTTAATAACTAAACAAAATTTTTAAAGTGTCGCTGATGGGGGATGGATAAAATTAGTTATAACTAGGACAATAAATTTAAACATACGACTTTTAAATTAATGCGATTAAAAAAATATTTCATAAATTTTTCATTTATTTGCATCAACCAATTTTGCAACAACCGCAAAATTGGAAATTTTGTTTCATGAATGATATATTAGCATACTTTTAATAATCCATCAATCAAGTACGACTTCTGTCAGTTTCCTTTTCAATAATTTAAAACATGGCAAAAATTTTATAATACTATTTTTATTATGATATCAAAATACATCTTGCGGTCGATAAATGAAAAAAAAAAAACAAAAAAAAAAAAATATGCGACCTTAATAAGTATTAAAAAAAATAACTATTCGAATGTCTCAAATTAAATTATAAACTTCATTTTAAATGCAATTTCAAATGTTCATCTTTTTGGTATTGATTATTTTCTTTCAATCATGAAATCAAATTGACAACTTCAACAAAAGTTTTTAAAAAATGTAACAACAAAATAAAAGAAAAGAAATAGAAAAAAAGTAGTTAATTGCAACTTGTGAAGACAAAACGTAAAGACAGTTTTGTTTCAAAAGTTGGAGAAAATCTTAGCAGCGCGGTGGGTTGGGGTGGATGAGTTTGATTTGTATTTGTATGTCATGCCGAAAGCTCCGTCGACTCAGGGGGAGAAGGCGGAACGAAAACTCCGTTGCGATCCATCCGTCGAATTTAATTCGGCGAGACGCGAAAGTAACACACAATGGTCCTTGTTGGGGAGAACAGCAAAAAGAGAGAAGAGCCCGGGCACAAAACGAGCATCGGCCAATTTTACAAGCCATCGAGCATCGGAATACACGCCCCCGAAAAGACTCTGCGAATTCTCGCAAAAGTCCGCGAATTCAAGCAAACCGATGAAGAAAATATCGGCCGGGCTGTTTTCTATCGCAGATATACCGATCCCGCGGTGATTGATTGGTACCGAGGTAATTTGGTGCACCGACTGGCAGATGTCGCCAGTTGGCATTTTCATTTTGTGTTTGTGTAGAAACGTCATTTCGACGTTCGCGATTGAGTGAAAATGTCTATATCGGGGGGGTTTGCTTCTATCGGCAACTATATTGTGCGGCTAATTAAACTCGCGCGGCTTCCACGCTTCACATGTCAGAGCCTAGCGCGTCGTCCGGTTTGTTTCGGACTTTGCGCGAGTAGCAAAGTGGATGGATTTGCTTCGGTTTAAAACCTCATCTCGAATGTTGCCGCCTTTCAATAGCAAATTCATCCGCCGAGTTTCAGTAATCAAGGGAGATAACAAGTTGCAAATACTTTTTTGGTTATCTATTTTTTTGTTGTTTATCTTTTTTTATCCTTTTTTTTATAGTACACTAATTTACATATGGTTTATAAATTGCAAGTATAAATTATAAATTTGAAGATTGTTGGTTCTGTTTGCTGATAATAAAAATGTATACAAAATAATAAAATACTTTAATTAGCCGCATAAATTCTGTACCATCCCGATAAATGATGAAACAAACTTTATTATAAACAAGAGATGCATGAATTACGTTTTTAAAATAGTTTTGTGCAACAATAACCAGATGGAGATTTTCCATTAATAAACATGCTATCAATTCGAAATTGTAACATACTTTAGATTCAATATTAGTCACACTTTAGATAAGCTATTCAACCTGCGAAATAAATGATGAGAGATCGGACGCGCTGAATAAATAATGGACCCATCGATTTTTCATCCCCTATGGCTGGTGGTCTCTGTCCTCTAAATATCGCAATCAGCATCTCAACATCGGTCCTGTCGTTGATATATCTCAAAATTTGTCAAAAATTTCGCCCCCCCCCCCAATTAAATTCAATTTTCACAATTTGACGGTCGAGATGGAGAAAATGCAACAACAAAATTGTCTATTTGTATGAAACCAAATGAAATATCCAGGATGACGGAGTTCGCGAAAAAATCAATTATCTTTCAGATCGATTATAGGCGAAAATTTTCAGCCGTTGATTTTTTGTTGTCTTTCAGTTCAATTATTCGCCATTAAGATCAGAAATAGAACAGGAAAAAAAGAGAAAGCAAAAAAAAGGCAAAAAAAAAAAATAATAAAACAAAAAACAGAAAATAAAGTTGGTGGCTGAAAGCGGGGAAGTGTTTTGTGATTAATCGAGTTCGCGCGCCCGCATTTTCGGCGGCGACATGAAAATCCGCGCGGCTGACAAGTTTCATCGGCTATCTCATCCTAATAACGAGAAACACGGGGACGCTTTAGCGGTGGGATCGATTGCGTTTTAAAGAACGCCACTTTGCTATCTGGCGTCCAAAGGAAATAGCCGTTCCTTTATTGAAAAATCGACCCCGGGGTTAAAGTTTGCCCGCCTTTTGTTCATTCTCACGCCAAAACTTGCGCGTAAATAATGTTCCCAAACGAGGAACCCTTGCTTCGCGCCTTTTTTCTTTTCCTCACCCCGAGAGCATCAAGACTTTTAAGAATCGATTGGCTAATTACTTTCCGACCGCATGACGAGGGGAAAAAAAAAATTCTTTTTTTCTTCTTCCCCTTCGAACTTTTGGAAGTCAAAGTTGGACGCAACGTGGGATGAAAATTTTTCGTTTCATTTACATGAATAGAATCAAGTATCCGGGTCAGATGCAAACATCGATATTATTCCAACTCTAAAACTGTGCTAAATTTGAATTATTAACGCGATAATCCACGACTAATTCCGTACGATATAATTCCTGTCGAAAACAGAGCAACCAAGCTGGCGGATTGATACCGCGTTATATCGTAATGAACCTCTCCGACACTATATTTTTGTTTTGACGTTTGCCTGCGTAATTATTCGGACGTTGTTTGTCGACTCCAAGCCGCTTTTGTGTTAATTTTTAATTACGCGATTATTCTACAAACTTTTTGAACAAACATTTTGTTGCATTTATGTCTAACATATGTATTACATCTGTGTTTCTTTTTTGTTTTTTAACATTTCAGTTTCAGAACAAAAGTTGTGATCGAAGTAAAATTTAATTTTGTACTAATTATATTTCGTATGTTGATAATTGTAAATGAATCTCGAAATAAGTCCTGTTCAAATATAAGTTTTCATATTTTGAAAATAAAAACATACAAATTGCGAGATATTGCGAACAATTGAAATCTCAATAATTTGCAATGATAATATAAATTTGATTTTACAAAATGAATGTTAGCAAAATAAGCGAATGTTATAAATAAAACTTGAAAAATCAATGATGATACGACTGGTTTCGGGAAATTCGTCAACGTTTCAAATAATAAGGATATGATAATAATTATCAACTTGAAATTCATCGTCAATCTCCGCGACACACACGAGCGAGGTACAATTTCGCGCGTTACAATAATATACTCTTTATTCGATCGCGCATTATCAGCCCAACCGTCTGCAGTTATATAGTACGCCACGGAAATGCGAGCGTTGTTAAAATGTATATAGCTTAACTCCCGCCAAAGTTTCGTTACAGTTATTAAAGTCCAGTAACATCTTAGATAATATAATTATCCGTGCGCCAAAACTTTGAAATACCAAAATAGTTCATAATTTGGCACGGTTGAGTTTGTGTCATGTGACTCTATCGATTGTTCGCAATTAATTGACTCAATCTGTGAAACTGAAACAAAAAATATTTACTCCGCACAATTGCGCGGTAAATCAAAATCTAAATAACAATACAAAATTTAACGTTTTTTTTTTATTTTGGTAAATTGAGTTTTTATTTGCACGATTTAGTTTGGTTGTTCGTTTTTATTTTTGTTTTTTTGTTGGTATTTCATTTGCATTCAATATCGCGCACCGGTTTTGACGCATTATGCCGGCGTGCGTGGTTTGATACCGGTAGCGGCTACTTGGGCTACCGGTGTAACACGCCGCACGAGCGAACCGACGGGCTTTGTAATGGCGAGTCCGTGCTTGTAACGAGTTTCCAATAATGGCTCAGCTGTGTCTCAGTGGTTGTCGCAGTTTGCTCCAAAAACGACCTCTAATTCTTTTGTACCGCTATTTTGTTTCCTTCCCTGATCCGCCTTTCAAACCTTGTTTCTTGTACCAAAATCTAAACCAACCAAAAATCATTTAAAACCAAAAGTTAATTTATTTTACCAAAATTAAAATACAAATTTAAACAACAACTTTTGAAAAGCAACTTTTAAAATTAGTTTCAACTTCATAAACTAGTTTAAAACGATATAAATTTGCAATTTTTGTAAACAAAAGGATATTCGTACGAATTATCTCAAAACAAGATGAAAAGAGGAGACAACGACTATAAAATAAAGATCATTAGTTCGAGCAACATATATTTTTATGCTGTAATCGCGAGCATTGAGCTGCAATTTTTTTTTCTCTCTTCACATTTTCATTCATATTGAAAATAGTTCACTCGATAATTTGCTATCGATTTTTCTTATTTGCGCATGTGTCAAAGTGGTTCAAATGTGGACAATAAAAAAATTCTTCTTTTTTTTTGTTGTGTATTTAATAAAGAGAGTTTTTCTTTTTCACTCGCTAACACAATAACGACCACTTTTGTTGAGGCATTAATGAGTTTTGTAACTGAATGAAAAATGTAGTTCGGTGCCCATGCGACGACTTTTGAATCTTTTATAATTGGTACGATATTTTCAGTTCAGAATTAGTAGCCGAATTGAAGATTACGTATGATCGTCAGGACCAACAATTTACAAGCATTGGAGAAATATTTCTGAGAGAGAACATGAATATAGAAAATATGGTGAGTGCATCAGTTATCGGCATGTACCAATTAACATTATAATTATGGCATAACAATAATTATTGTAATTTGATTAACTTTGACAAGAATTAACTTTAATAACCTTTATAAGAATTAACTTAATATTTGTTTTGCGTTCAAATGCGTGTTTTGTCCAAACCTTATTTATTATAAACTTAATATTATTCAATGACTTTACTGCAAACGCTTTACTGCATTTTAAATGTAAGAAAATAATAATGCAAAAAAAAATGTGATCAAACTTGTACCAGAGTAAATCTGATGTTTTGGTATCATTTAAAGATTTTGGATTTTTATAATTAAAACTGATTTTTTTTTCATTTTTCAATTACCTAAATTTTAATAAACATATTTTTAATGTTAAAATTGACACTTTTTAACAGCATGTTTTTGATTGTTTATTAAATTCGAAAGTTAAATTGAATTTTAGTTTTCAAAATAGTTGAACATTAAAATGTTAAAAACAACATTCAAGATTCAAACTGCCGATAACTGGTACATTTACCTTAAGTAGGTTTCCTATCAAAAACCTACATGACACCATTGACTAATTAATTCAATTCTGAAAATAATTAAATTTAATTGAGTTTTACAAATTATAAACTACAAGTTTATGAAAAGTAAGATTTAAATTATTTATAAATTTAGTGAAAATACTAAACGTAACATGATTTAGAATTTGAATATGGAATAGAAAACAATGGTAATTGAAAAAACGCAAACATAAAAGAAACAATGAAATGACATTCATTCACTGAAAAACCTTGAAATAATAAGGTCAACCGGGGTAAAAGTGACACAATTTTGCAAAGCTGAACTTATATATTCGTGACAATTTAACTATTTATTTTTACTTTTTTTAACAAGATAGAAATAATTCAAATCTAATGGAATCCGAAAAAAAAGAAAAATAAATTTTCGAAACATGATATAAAATTTTACATACGAATGAGTCTTCAGTGTCACAATTATAAAATGTTTACTGATTGTTTAATTTAATGATTAAAACTAAAACAAAATAAACTCTTACTTGAATGTTTTTGACTATATTTATATAGGGGCAGTTGGGGTAACTATGACATATGGGGTAATATATGACATTACCAAAATCATGTTTCCATATTCATTAAAAATTTTTGTCCTTACCTTTTTAATTATTACCCTTAAATTATTTTAATTTTAATTTTATATAAAAACAACAAACTTATTTGACTGTCACAATTACCCCAACTTGACCCAATATTAAAAAACAAGGTGCCTTAAATTATCCCGGTTCACCCTCCCACTAACAAAAAAAGACCAAAACCAATGAACATAATAATTTTAATTGTTCGAAAGTGCGATCACAAAGCTGTTAGGAATCCCAGAAATGTCTGTTAGGATACACCCGTTTTCCGTGTATAAATAAACCATAAACGAAGAAAGACGCAGCTCGTGTGAGAGCGACAAAAAGTGGAGCGCGAGCTTTTGGTTCGGAGTCATCCGACTGCGACAGGATTATACTTTTGTTTTTAACTCGATCGGTTGTCCTCTATTTTTGCACCTATCTATAATTTTCGTCCAAAAAAAAAAAGAAGACTACGTTGTCCCTGCGAAAAAGGAACAGAAAAATTCAAAGGGGGTTTTGTGAACTCTCAAATTCGATCGGGTTTGTTTCGATCCAACCCTGTCCTTTCTTTTTTTCGTCCGAAACTGTGTCAGGTGATTATTCGGTCAAAGAGACAGAGAGATAGCGAGAGAGAGAGAAAGAGAGAGGTCGACTTGTTTTGTCCATATAAATAAATTGTTACTAACTAGTTGGCAGCGAGGTTGCGAGGTTTGGTCGACCGAGTTCTGGTCCGACTGATGGATACTTTAAACGAACGTAATTAGTGCGTACGATATGCCGGGCAGAGCGTGGAGGCCGGCACGGTCGTAATATGCATCCCAACCAGTCCTTGAGTTATTGCCTAATCAATAATCTATATGTGGGGTGCCTACCAACAGTGCCGTAGGCCGAGCTTCGTGTAACCACACCGAGAGCTTCGGCTTAGCTCTGGCATTGAACGTTCATACCAGCTGGGCCAAATTTATCATTACACTTTTCAATATATAATTTTCCTAATTCCAATTTCGAGCCTGACATTAATATCGGTGGTTGGTGCAGATTTTCTGCCAGAAAAAGGTTTACGCCATCCTGAAGCAAAAATCTCGATCTTCATTTCGTAATCAAAAAAAAAAAAAAAGAAAGAAAAATCAGATTGGGAGTTTCCAAAATCCAAAAACCAACAAAGTGAAAGTTGTTGTAAAACTGATATTGCACTTTCTCTTTGAGAGTATCAAAAAAAGTTGCACGCCTCGATCTTCAAGGCTCCTTCGCATTCAACCCCGTTGAGTATCGTTTGCTTTGTTCTTCCTCCTCCCTCGATGGATGTTCAACCTCACTCCCCCTACTTCCTGTTCTATAAACAATCACAACCGGTACAGAGACCGTTGGAAAAAAAGTGAAAAAAAAATTCATTATATGACAGTTAAAAATATTGGGACCTTAATTTGATACTAGGTATTTAAAATATTTTAAAACGAAGGGAACCAATGATGAAATTTTAAATGAAATGTTTCAATTTGAGCGAATACCATTGGGGCATTGAAAATAGCTGGTCAGTCAAGAGCGACATCTTCAATTACGACACATTTGCATTAACTTGACCAAAAGCCACACCCCGTGAGAGTTTCGAAGAGCCCCGGTAGCCTTGGCGCACAGGTGGGAAAACTCGACGGAAGCGCGTGGATTGTTTAAAAAGGCCTCGCCATCTTGGGATCGATAACAAATATGTCGCGGGACTAATGTTGCTTGGCATTATAATTCGCGTGTACGTGTAGATGTATATTCGGGCGCAGATTGGCGCGGGGGCGAAATTAAAAATGCGCAACGCCCGGCGTTCCGTGCTTCTTCCCCGTAACTAGTCTATGCCGGACAGATAAAAGAGAAATGGCTACACGTTCATATTGATTTTTGTCCACGATTCGCAGGTGCCGCGGGGTGGCGGACAAAGGGGAGATTACCAATCTTTTACATTTCTCTTCCTTCCTCTGTACGCCCGCTATATAGGTGCGCTCGCGTATGTACCTTCCCGCAGAGTGGCAGCCACTGTTTCGTCTCCCTTTCCGATAAACGATACAACTTTTACACCGAAATGAACATGATTATCATGACGAGTCATTCGGCTCCCCGACCTACTTCAATTCGTTTCTTTGTTTTCAATATATGTGTTTTATTTATTTTTTTTATTTGTTTTCTCTCTTCTTCAATTTTTATTTATTTTACTTAATCGTTTAGTTATGATTAAATTAAAGATGTGATGTGAAAATTTAGAACGAACCTAAAACGTTTGGTTGTGAAAAAAGGTACTCCCACCATTTACCTGCACTTTTTTGAATTTCTTCACGTTGACATTCAGAGCACTGGACAGAAATCACAATACGCCAGTATCTCCAAGGCCCGTAGAAACGATTTTAAATAAAAAAAAAATTCTCCGAGTTTCGAACTCGCGCCCCTTGGGTTGAGATTTTATTACTTTTCCACTGCGCCAAAATCGTCTTTAAGAATCAAATCCTTTCTGTGAAAATTACTAATCATCCTAAATAATTTTAAAGAAACTGAAAAGACAAACTGAAACTTAAGCAATGAAACAATTTTTCTCTCCAATATTTTCCTATATTCTGTTAATTAAATTTTTTAGTTTTTGCGACGACGGTTATAATCATAAACTTTCTGAAAGTCATGAGGGAAAAATTTAAGAAACGCGATTCGAAAAATTTGGAATTCAAATGTTTGAATTTGCCGCAAAAGCGGCGGTGCCGAGTGTATCGGCGCGGGAGGTTTGAAAAAAAAAGAAGAAAAGTTGAGATCGAAAAACGTTCGATGGATGATTGGAAGGAATATTTTTGAGCGGAGGCATTGAATTAATATTCTTCCGAGTCCGCGTGTGCACATACGCCGCTATCGATCACGCTCTCGTTATTCGAACTCTCTTGTACATTTTTGCGATAGCCTTTCGTCCTTTTTTTTCTTTTTTTCGCTGACCCCTTGACCATGTACGTTCATTTCACCAACGTTCGTTCCTCTTTATTCGAGTACGTACGAATAAATGCTATTGAGGTTGAAAATTTTTCATATTTTTCGACCGAAGGATTTGCCAATTTTCGGACACATTTTACTTTCTCGATACAAAATCGTGGGATCAATCATCATTCGTCCTCCGCAGCCTGATTCGTTTCCCGACCCGTTGGCGTCGACTGACAAATAATTAGAAATTAATCAGTTAATATTCAAAACACAAAATGAAACATGAACGAATCTATTTTTCTATGTAATTATGATGAATCGAGGACATCAACTAATAAAATCACCAACATTAATTGACGATTACAAAATTTTTACAAATTTTTTTTCTTTTTTTTTTATTTTTATTCCACAAAAATAATAAAACTTGACTGTTGAGAGGACAGTGATTTGTTGAATTAAATGAGTTATTGTTCATTGTGCGATGAAGAGGGGGAGGGGGGGGTATATTAAAGTTGTTACTTTGGGACATAATGAAAAGGCATGAATAAAAAGAAAAGTCCGAAAAGCAGTTGGAAATGAAAGGAAAAAATGCAGCTGATAGGGAACAGAGTCACATGTGAAAGAAGGCAAAAGAAATGACCAATAACGAAGTGAGCTCGCGTAATCCGCAACAAGCTCGCGCGCGCGGCAAACGAGCGCCCCGCGCGAAAGTAAGCCGATATCTCTCCACCGGCAGCATATTGTATTATTAATAAAATATTGCATAAGCTTTTATAAAAAGCAACGCGGGCGGTTGGGTCACGTCTGGCTCGAATAAACCGCAGATACGCGGAGCTGAAAAAGAAAAAAAATCCCGCGCAGAGCGGCCATGGCGATGAAAAAAAAAGAGTCGCGCCGCAAGAAGCCCGCGCGAGCGCTAAAACCAACTGACGGAATGCCAAAACTTTTTTGTAATTAAATTTTTCCGCGATGAACCGATATTACGCGCACCGCAAATATCGGGACTGGCGAACAATAAAAAAAAAAAAAAAAGAAAAAAAAACGAGAGAAGAAAATTATTCCGCGCGCGCGTCTCCGAAAAAAGCGCACTCTTTGATTGATATTAAAACATTGTTGACTCCGGCGTTGTTCGAATTCCATCTTGCGCGCACAAGCCAACGCACCTCCCTTTCTTTGCCCCGTCTCGCTCTCTCGTTGGGGAATTTCGCAATCAATTATAAGCCTACCGTTTATATTTTTTTTTATTTATCCACAACCTTTTCCTTCCCGCGGGCCGAAATGATTAACTTTTTAAATTTCGCAGCACTTGTTGCTCGCACGCGCGCACCACAAAATTGCATCCAATATGCCTCGGTGCACTCCGACCTCTGTGCACACGCTTTTGCGCGCACCAATTTCTGTCCCGTCCTTTTCATTCTTTTTTTTTGCGACAACAAATTTAATCAAATCTTTTAATAACGCTTTTTAAATTCAATCGCGAGGCGTTTATTAATATTGTTAAACCGTTTGACATGGTGTAATTTTTTTGCCCGATCCAATAAACGTTATCAAATGAAATGATTCATTATTGTTCAAATTCATTAATTTATTTATTCAAAAATATATTCATCCAATTTTACGATAAATTTTCATCATAATTAAATCATTCAAATTGCTTTATTCACAATTTTTTATTCACAATATTTTTTTCTTGTTTTCATACATTGGCTTAGCTTTCTTTTGTCGCCAGTTTCATTATCGTACCAGTTTTGATTGTTAACAATTTTTGGACGAAATTTTTTTGCGAGGATGCGTGTATTAAACAGCCTGGCTTACGTAGTCGGTCGTCTGTCGCGATCGTCTACCAGAGAGAGGAAGGCATTGTACTCGCACGTATATCGAAGCCCGATTCAACATTTTCCAATATTCGAGTCGCGAACTGCTCGTCTCTGAAAACTTGGATCGCGAGCCGACATATTTGGACAAAATCGAACGATGATGCGCGCCTAAACAGCGCCTACTCGAACATTTATTATATGCCTGGAAGCTCTGCATCGGTTGCACTTTTTCGCTGCCGTCTGTACCCTCATCTCGCAACTGAAATCATGAGCACCATTGACCATCTCGCCCAACTCTGATTGCATGCGAAATATCAAATCAATCATTTTCTTCCGTCAGTCTCCTAGTCAAAACTATACCCGGCTGGAATACTCGGTTGAAAGCTTGAAAAAAAAAATTCAACAATTACCTTCTCGTGCTTTGTTTTTATATTTCAACCAATCTATAAAAAATATATATATTGTTTGTAATTATTATAATTTTGAACATTTTTGAAAACTGAAAATTATCAACCAAATGAATTCAACTTTGTTTACTTTAACCTGTAAAGAACACACTGTTTTTAGTATCCTTGTCTAACACACGTAATTTATATTTTAGTGTCCTAAAATTAAAAATGTTAATGATGGAAATAAACTATATTTTGAAATACTTTTTCATTATGAAATTATTTTTCAAATTGAAAGAAAATTTAAGAGTTTAAGAAAACACATTTTTAGTCAGGTTAACTTCGACGGAAAACGACAGAATAAAATCGTTTGATGACCATTTGAACCAATCACAAAGTCCTGGTTATCTAACTCGACTATGATAAGCAGAAATGCTTTTCGTAAAGAGAAGAGGTGGGTGGGTGAATTTTGTAATAGAGAGAAACGCGATTGTTCTCCGAATCCGTGTTTACCTCTTTTTAATCAAGTCCTCCCCATTCGTTAGTCTCGGAGATTCAGATTGAAAAATAGTAATGTGTTATTGGCGAGCTCCTCTTTCGTATCGGCAGCTCCAATAAATGTTGGAGACAGGTTAACGAACTTTTGCGATTGTACATCGTTAGATAAATGACGACGGGCACTTGCCATTGGCTTTTAATTGACCATCAAAAGCCACTGTGATTTCGCGTTGCCTCTTCCACATATTCTTTATTCCTGTCAACTTTCGCGTCAGCGTCCTCAACCTTTACCCTTTGTTTCGGCAAGCCATCCAATCAATGCCCACAATCTCCTGGAATAATATTGAAAAAAAAAAATAAATAAATGAAAAATGTAGAACATTTATTTAAAGAATAATTCGTACCGATATCAAATACGAGAACAATTGACACAGACGGACTAACGGCGCAAAGCGTAACCCCCCCCAAAATCTCAAATCCAACGGGACGATAAAGAGGAAACAAATTCGATACGTCGATCAAAACAAGATAAGAAGAAATAAAATAATCGCGTATGAAATTGTTTGCGCGTAAGACACGGCGAATATAATGGGACGACGAAAAATATTGTGCCAATCTTCTTAACCCCGGTAAAGCTCAGCGACGTGCCCAGTAACTGAAATCCGATCTGGAAATGTTGAATCGAGCACGCAAAAGCGCTTGGCCGTTTCTTTATAGCAATAATGGATTTGTCGCAAACGAATTTTGCAATGACAATGATAGCCGCCCCCCCCCCCCCCCACCTAACTATTTCGTTTCTAACCCCCCCCCCTCCCCTACCACCTCTCTGTGTTTACCTCGAAATTTCATTGGTCCCGCTTGAAATAACTTTTAACGAACGCAAACCCTGAGAGTTTCATTTGATTTTGCACGAGCGCTCGCTGTACGTCTTGATTAATTTTGTTTCGAATTTAGAGTGAATTCTATCTCTCGTAGCCGAAAAAAAAAAAAAAAAAAAAAAAAAAAAAAAAACCCCCGTTAAGAAACAACAACTGCTGCTGAGCTCGTGAAAAATGTGTTCCCCTTCCCTCCGCAATGTCAAAGTAGATGGCCAAGTTCAAATTTACTGTTTGCCGCGCAAAACAATCTCCGAAACGTTTCCCCCTTAAGATGAGAGAACAATCCGATTTTTGTTTACAATGGAGAGAGAAAAACCAACGTTTGGAAAATCCGATTGTCCTCCTCCGCATGAATTGTGAGAAAACTCGGACGAGATAAACAAGCAACTGTTTTTTGACCTTGAAATAAGCCAAAGCTCGGTTGTTTGTTTTTTTTTTTTTGGATTGAGCCTGGAACAATTAAGTTGAGGTTAGCCAGATGCTCTAAGGTTTGACGACGAGAATTGAGAGGTTAGGTGAAAGTTTAACGAGAAGATGAAAAAATAAAAAAAAAATAAAAATAAAAGGTTGATGAGAACTGGTGAAGAAAGAGCGTGACCTGATGAGGAATTGGCTCGCACTGAGCGGTTGTGTTGACCCTCCGAATGTGTTTTGCATTGCAGACTGCCAGATGCGCAATGTTAACGTGAGATCAGTCAACTCTAAAAGAAGGAAAACACCCTCCTCTTCCTGCTTGTGAGTCTCTCAATTTCGGTGTTTGTAATAATTCCACCTATATACTACCAATAACATTGTTGTAATACCGAGATATGACGCATTATGACCCGAAACATCTATATTTTATACTTGTGTACTTGCCGATTATATCTTGCCTATGCATTCGTCCCAGGTATATTGTACCATTTCTTTCGTTCTGTATATTGTTTATTACAATCGCCCGAACGACCGAACAAATAGATGGATTGATCGCCTCTCGTGCTTCCGTATAACGCAACGCGTTCTCTTTTTGTTCCCTTTCGTTCTCTATTTTTTTCAAAACTCTTTATTACTTGTGCTCTCTCTCTTTCTCTTTTTCTCTTTACCTTTCTCTTATTTTAGCCGTATTGTTTATACTTGATATTTATATATCCACCTATATTATATCTATATTAAAAAAAAATAAAATAAAAACAGCTTCATTAATGGCCATCTGTTACAGCTTTTGTATAGATTTGCATTCTGGTTTCAGGCTGCCGCATCTCTTTTCGTATCACCAACTTTTGTTTTTTCTTCTTCTCTCATTATATCATTGTTACCGCCATTATTGAATACTCTCTTATTTATCATTTAACACCAGCTCGATTTTTGCTGTACATTTGGTGCACATCCTCCGGACTGCACCAACTGTCGTATAGAATCGGGTACAATAGTTCGATCGCAAATGCTCTTTTGTTTTTAAATTTTTATTTTTATTTTTGTTTTTATTTATTTATATTTATTTATCGCGACTTGCATGGCGCATCTGAGCAAAACTCGCGGGTCAAAAACGCGGACGTACGCCGCTTTTGACGGCCGATCGATGGTACACAGCAAACTGAGATGTCGCGCGATCGCAGGCCTCGATTGCAAGACACCTCGGTTGGGCGCGCCACCGATCAGTCAAGACTCCAAGTTTTGCCGCTCGAAGTAGATCGAAACGCTTAAAAGCTCGCTTCAGCAGTCGAGATTACGCTGTATGCACACAGATCTGATCGAATCAGTTTTTCTTTTTCACTAACAAAAACAAACAACAAGAAATAACAAAAGGGTGCAACTTGGAGTGAAGATTTATGTGAACATCTGAGATCGTTTGGAAAGTACACGGGTTGAAACCGCCCATAAATTCGTAA
>JAPYZS010002147.1:0-10070 GCA_030522925.1 Trissolcus japonicus
ATATCAGGATTTCCTTGGAACCCAAAGGTCGTGAGTTCAGCAATCGACCAAACGTCACCCTTGTTTTTCACCCGATGCCGAGACATCGTCGCCCTATCCCGTTCTTGGCCACCACTATTAGATAGTGTACGTTGCCCGACTCTCGCCACGTGGAGGCGACCGGTAGGCACTCAGGAGGGGTCCGAAACAGCAAATCTCGGTTCACAACTACCTTAAGGGGCACACGCATGTGGGAAGATTACTCAACTGCGTCACACCAACTCGCCAAGACAAGATTTCCGCCTTTGAGTTCCGACCCTCTCAGGATTCCAGCCTGCCAAGAGCGAGGTGGCGCTAGTTTGTTCGAATGCAGATACGTGTGAAGTTTCACGCGTATCGGTTGAAATTGAAAAAAAAAAATTTCGTAAAAATTGACAAAAAAAAAAAAAAAAAGAAATTTACAGATAACTCTGTATATTCTTTATCCGGCCAATCTTCACCCCGCACTCATGCTAGATATTCTGAACAAGCCAGTGAAAGTAGCTGATCGCCAATCAAAGCTGCTCTTTTCCTCTCCCTTAAGAGAGTCAAATTGAGAGTGGCATTTGGCTATTTTTTTTTAATCTTTATTATTACATAAGACATTATACTCTATTATACAATCCGGAGTAGATCGGAGAAGAAAGACGATCCGTTGGTCATCCCACGCCAGTCCTGTCCATGTGTACTGCTGTTGTCCTGTTGAAGATGTTATAGCAATGGAGGCCGCCTACGAGACATCTTGTAGACATGATGTTAATGTCTGAGGCTCGCAGCAATTTCTGGTCTAGCAGTTCTCTCACAGATGCCGAGCTCCAGACTCCTTTGCTGCTCAGCGTGATGGTCGTGACTGCTACTTCCTCGACCTGGTACATGTTCCTGAGGTAAGTCATCATGCTGTTGTTCCCCGCGTAGTACAACGCTTTTCTTCTATGTGCCAGGGCCAGGTCAGCTTGTTCTCCTACCACCTGCGCATCAATGACTTTCAAGTTTGAACCTTTGATTGCCACGATGTCAGGTTTCCGGAGACCTTCATCCGTCTGGATCCGAGGTTCAACCAGTACCGTGTAGCCTAAGTTATTCAATCGTCGAACTTGATAGTTCACCAGCGCATCATGCCTGTGGATCCTCGCTGCATGTGTTCGATGACACACCTGCATGATGTGGTTGAAGGTTTCTTGGGCTAGGCAGCCAGCTCTACACTGCCTCTCCGACACTCGTCCTCTTCCAAGCCTGGATCTCGTTGGAAGTGCGTTTATTCGGAGTTTATTCATGTACCGGTAGTCTTTGCCATTCACCAGCCTAGTACATCCTCTCACCCACTCGTGTTGGCCCTTCACCTTTGCTGACTCTTTCAATGAGACGCCATCTACTTTGGAGTATAGTTGTTCGCTCCAGAACTTCTTTACGTCCCCGCCTGACTGTAGAGGTCCGACGGGACTCAAAGTTCGCTCTGCTGTTCTGCTCAGTTCCGTCCTCCAGAAGAGACCAATAGCATTGGTCTCAGCCTCTGGACTCAGTGGCAAGGCTTGCAGTCTCTTTTTCCTGATGGCTGGTGTAGTCCACCGTACGGATGGTAGCCCCAGTCCACCGTCTTCAATGGCAGCATAGAAATATGCCACCGGCGTATCATGAGGTAAGTCCAGCCACTTCCTCGTCGTAGATCGTGTTACCTGATCTATCTTCCTCAGAACTCCAAGGTTGATATTCCCAAGAGTCAGCAGATGGTACAGACTGGGAATGAGCATTGTTCTCAACCCCAAGATCTTTTGGAAGTTCTTTAGCGGGGATTGTTGCAGCCGCTGTATACCCTCCTGGTATCTATGCAGAGGATTCTCTGGTAGTTTCCCTTCAGGTGTAAAAGGAATTCCCAGATACGTCCATTGGTCGGTTCTTCGCATCGCTTTCAGTGGCCTTCCTCCACAGGTAAATGTCCGACTACTATCAACGATAGTCTTCTTTTTCCCAGGAATATTGTCCATTTGTTGGCGTTTATCAATAACCCACATTGACCAAGGAAGTCTGCCGATAGGTCAATATTTTTCTGGAGTCCAACGGGTGTTGACGCCATCAGTACGATGTCATCCGCAAACGCTGCTGCATTCAGCTTTACTCCATCTACATCAGCTCCAACCTCTTCCGGTAGTAGCCTCAGTAGTCTATCGATGACTATGTTGAAGAACCATGGTGACATTGGGTCACCCTGCTTGATACCTCGTCCTGGTTTGATCAGGTCCGACGTTTCTCCACTCGACACTAGTCTTGTCGAGCTGTGGCTATATAGATACTCTATGTAGTCGCAGAAGGCTGATGGTAGGCCTACTGATCTAAGCGAGTCTAGTATCGCTTTATGCGACACTGAGTCGAATGCTTTGGCCACATCGACTGATGCCAGATGTAGTCGCTTGTTCTTTGACCTGTGGTATCTAAGCAAAAAGTCTAGCAAGAAGGTGTTCTCCGAGCATCCGTCGAACTGCCTGAACGCTCGCTGCCTCGAGTCCAACTCCACCAGCGCTGACATTCTGGTAGCGAGGACTTTGTGATAAGTCCTCGTGATGACCGATGAGATGGTAATCGGTCTAAACTCAGCTGGTTCGGTTACGTTCTTCTTCTTGGGTATGAAAATCGTTTTCGATTCTAGGAGCTGAGGTGGTATTTTGCCCAGGTACAAGAAGATGTTGAACACAACGTTGAGAAGTCCTTTTGGCAACTGCTTTAGACTTTTGACCGTGATGTTGTCCGGTCCAGGAGACGTGTTCAGAGGTGGAAAGGCCTTCACAATCTCGCTTTCCATGATTGGATCCAGCATTGCGTTGATGTCGTGATCCGCTCTCACCACGCCAGGAGTCGTGTCCGAGTTCGACTCGAGTATCGTTCTCCAATACTCAAAGAGGTCTCTGGTTTGGACCGAAGATGTCGTTTGGTCCTCGCCTTCCAGAACCCATTTCAAACATTTGGTTCTGTCCTTTTTCTAGAGATCTTCGGCTTTGGCAAAGCGTGCCCTTTCTCTCTGTCTCCTACTCGACGACTTACTTTGGCGCCTTATCGCACAAATCCGAGTAATTGTAAGCATATTTGGTACTGGATTTTGAATATGCTAATTTTTGCAATAGAATCAAGACTGTATTCCGTTCCTCTGTCAATATACCCATACTTGCAGAGATGCTGACACTATTTTTCCTCACACGTGCATGCGTAGTGACTCTTCGCGGGCCTATTTTTCGGGCGCGAAGACGCCTTCGTTCCCTCAGCGTTCCCTAGGACGCGAAGAAGTTTCTTCGCGCCCTAGGGAACGAAGGCGTCCTTTTATTTACATAAATTTTATACAAGCAACAAAATTTTTTGAATTTTCTAAGTTTTGAAAAACCAAAAATTGGTTTTCATTTGTTTATTAATTTCAACACAAAATTGTTCGATATAAACGATTTATGTAAATAATGCAGCACGATGAGGAGTTACATTTACTCAAATTTTATGTAAACTATTTACATAAACGGTGGTTATCAGGGTGGCGGGTCCGTGGTGGTGGGGAGACTTGATTAGACCCGGCGAGTGCAACCATAAATGGCGGCTAAATTCAAAAATGTACTACTCACGTTCTTTGTCTGGTTGATGATGAGGCTAATGTATCAGATTTCTCTCAATCTGGATATCCATTCCTGTCAGGTCACGAAAGACTTATGCTTGTCTACAGGCTATCGATCTCCAAAGAACCCCACCTGGTGAAATATCGCGATTTTCGTAGATTAGACATCAACCATCTCTCCATCATCGTTGATGGCACTCTGAACTCAGACTTGATCGATGACCTGTCTGTGGATGGCACAGTAACTCGATTGAATGGAGCCTTGCTGTCAGCGATTAACGTATGTACCCCTCTTAAAACCATTACGCCTGTACATAAACCGACACCATGGATGAATTGTCAAATCAAAAATGAAATGGAGTATAGAAATAAACTGCGAAATTATTATCGCACCTTCGTATCTCCTTATTTCTTGTCTTTGCTGCGCACACAAACCAAGCTGGTCAACACTCTCATTGTCGACGCCAAATCTAAGTTTCTCGAAAATGTAGAAATCAGCCAAACTGGTATTGTCCAGAGGCGCCAAACGAATAAACATACAACATACATACATGAACAAACAATTTGAAGATAACAGTGGCGCCCTCTTTATTCGAGTACAGTCCACTTTGACGTTTGAGGTCAAAGTGGACCTCATACAGTATGTTTGTTTGTTGTGACAAATGGCCAGTGAAGTCGGTGCACCGGTGTGCTTGATTGAATGAATGTGTCATTCAACGAATGGAATGAATGAACACTATAAATTATTGTTGTTGTTTGTGATTAAAAAGTTAAATAATAAAAAGTATAAGTAGTAGAGTAGTAGTAGGGTTTTTTGATACTTCAGCGTTAATAACAAAAAGTCTAGTTAAAATCTAAGTGAATCCTCAGTTCAGACAAAGGCTCTTTTATTGTATATTTTATCATCAGTATATATATTATTTCCTTAGTCAAAATGCAGTCCAACAATTCAAAAACTCCAAATAATGCTCCTGAAATTGTCATCAAAGACTGGAAAAATAAAAGAAATCCAGAAGGAAAATTATATTTTATTAAAAGTACTGGTTCGTATTGAATGACAAAAATAAATACGAAATCACAACAAATTATATTTTGTCATCTTACTCTCTCTCTCTTTCTTTCATCAACGCACGGTTGTAGGAAAAGAAATAAAAAAATAATAAACGTCGACGAACAGTTATTTCAATCATCAAATGTTTCTTCGTCGTCTTTGAACGACAGTAGTGAAGTCCCTGAAACGAGTGAAGAAATTGATTTTGGTATTACTGATTATTTTGAAATGTACGTTGGCTTCATTTTTCTTGTAGGGGGTGACGAGCGTTTGGGAAATTCAGAAAAGGATGAGGAATAATAAAAACTATTTTTCAAGTAATTTCAACGGACAAAACTAAAAAATTTTATTTATTATAAAAAATGTAATAATCATATTAAATAATCGTATAAAATAATCGATTTATTGAATAATTGGAAATCATTTGAATAATCGATTGTTCGATTAATCGCTATGTAATCGCCCAGCCAAACGAAAGCCCCTCCCCCCCTCCCGCCTAATAATAATATGATATGACATAAAAATCATCATGCTGTTGATGAACTTCGTGGGCATTTTGATACACTATATCTTTGGATATCTTTGAACCAGTTCAGCTCGATACTTGCGGCGTGAACACTAGAATTGTCGTGCAGAACCTTAACCCGATCTTCTGGTTCTGGAAACATCTGAACAATCCTAGGATACAGTATATTGTTCAGAAGCTGGACGTAATCGTCGGATTTCACGTCTGGAGGAACCTGTACCAAATCATGGGAACCATACCTTGACATGGATCCCCAATATGCCAAAGTGATTCCGCCACTTCGACGGTCACCTTGGATGACATACAGAGGATATAGCCGATTATGGTCCCGTGGCCTTCACACAAACTGGCGGCCATCCTCGTTGGGAAAAAAACCTTTACGTCGAGCCAGAAGACGTTCGACCAGTAGTCGACGTCCTGGCTCACGTTTTCCGCCGCAAAACGCAACCTGTCGTCGATGTGACGCCGCGTTAGGGCAGGCTTCTTCGCAGGCCGTCCAGAACAGATGTTGCTCAGAAAAGAATTTTAATTAAAAACAGATATAAACAAATATGACAAATAATGTCATATTTTGTTTATTAATATTATGAAATAACCACAATTTGATATTTTTATAAATAATAATTTATAATTTTTATAAATTATAATTTTTTTCATAAATATTAATTCGTTCATCTCTTTTAAGATGTTCTGCACAGTGCGGCTGAACTCTCTCGGCTGAACCACATAGACAATTTTCTTAGAACTGATGAACGCTGAGGATGCTCTACATATAAATAGGCATGAATCATCTCATGGATAAGGGTAACTTATATCATATTTAATTTGTCTTCATTATTTAATGGTTTTGGCCCCTTCCATGAGATGAGAATATGCCCATCTATGTAAGAGCTTATCCCCCATTTGGTCAAGTGGGGGCACCAGTGAATGGTGTAAGTAACCTTATTGTCAAAAAAGATTTCATTAAGAAAGTCTTTGATGACAATAAGGTTAGGGAAATCCTTAAGCTGCCCCATCGCCGTCCCAAATAGGCAGTGCCCAAAATCTTTTTTTGCGCCTGAGTGCATTCCCCTTCTAACAATTTGGATCTCGTCTGCATTTCAATATAATGTGACGAGACGAGATGTCGCGCTGTACTCCCCGGAGCTGCCCCACTCGTGCTACCGTCCCCACTCCTGCAGCCTTCCCCACTTTCAATTGCAACAAGATTCAAGATTGTTAATTAAATTATAATTATTTTAATCATTCGAATAAATAATATAAATGTAATTTAATATGTTCAATACACTTTCTTTCATAACGTATAAATTGCTTTTCATGTTTTTGTATCACAATTTAAGCAAAAACTGTATTTTTTGTGATAGTTTTTATATCTCTTATGAAATTATAATTGAAATGAATTAATTCCTTCCAGAATTAGATATTTATAAGTTAAAAAATAATTTTTTGTTTCATTTTTTATAACTGAGATAAGATTAAAATTGAAAATAATAATTTAATACAAATTATCAATTTATTCCTCAGTTGGATATTTTCAGGATATCGGAATATTTCGTAATATTTGCGAACCAAAAAAACCCGTGAAGGGATTTCATTTCTCACTTAAAGGTAAGAAATAGGTGAAAAAATAATTATACACTCCGCAAAACAATTAAAGAGCCACACTTCTAAAATTTTGCTTCTTTTAAACTGTCATATCTTTGACTCATTTTATTAAAAAAAAACAGTTTACTTTACACCAAATTAAAGCTTGGAACCTTAGCTTTGACATTCTTTGTTAAACAAAATTTTAATGTGACAGATAGCGCTGCTGTCTAAGGTTTCAATGAAAGAAATTTGGCAAACTTTGAATCACTGTAACAATAACAATTTGAAGCTTAGATTATCAGTTTTCCGAATTTTATGCTGGTAATTGTTATTGTCATACAAATGAAGAAATTACACAGAATTAAACTTAGGCATTTTTAGGTGGATCGATAATTGTTTTTCGGAGTGTTTTAAAAAAAATAAAAATATTATATAATATTTCAAAACTTTATTCGTGTTTTCGTAATACACCGTATCTACTTTGAATATTAATTGCATAATTTTATATTATGATTTTTTATAGAGGAATCATGCACAAGTGTATGAAGATGAAGATAAATATGTTGAATATGCGCATAAGAAAAGAAGAACGATGACCGAAGAGGGCATTAGTCGTAAAAGTACGGTACCATTGCAAACCGAATTCGACAATAATTTAACGGAATTTTTACTGGAAAACATGCTGCCATTCAGCATCGTTGAAAAATCTACTTTCAAAAAAATGGTTGAAGGTAATTTTCTTGGTTGAAATGCCCTAGGTATCACAATCCTTGTGTAAATAATAATATTCATGATATAATTTATTTTAGATCTTCAAGTAGGTCGAAAGGACAAGGCGAAGCCTCTATCTCGACGGAAGATTGTTAAAAAACTTAAAGCAACATTCAAAAAGCAACTCACGGATTTAAAAAAAGATTTAGAGAAAGTTGAATTCGTTTGCAGCACTGCGGATGTCTGGAATAGCTCATCTCGTCGATTTTTGGGCGTGACACTTCACTGGGTATTGTAATTGTTATTTTGAATAACATTTTCAAGAATCATTAAGCTGAGATACTTATTTTTCGTTGACAGATTGATTCTATATTAATGGAACGAAAGTCGGTAGCGGTGGCATGTCGAAGATTTCCAGGGACACATTCTTACGACCGCATAGCTGAACTACTCAACAGTATTTATGCGAGTTTAGGCCTTGATGTTGACAAAATTGTGGCTTTCTGCACCGATAATGGGTCGAATTGTTGTTGTTAAAGCGTTTCAAGAATGTGGTATTGAAACATACGATTCATTCACAAGTACGCTATTACGATTAACAATAGAGATTTTTCACCCGGGAAAATATGGACACCGTTGAACACAATTATTAATATAATCATAATTTACCTATCTAGCAAATGTTGGAACTGAAGACACCTCATCGGAAGAAAACACGTCTGGTGAAGAGATCTCTGATGAAGAGTCTGAAACTGCAGTACAGATGCATCCTGATCTTAGTTTAGTTCTGCCACGTCACTTTCGGTGTGCTAGCCACACATTGAATTTGGTGGGTTCCACCGACGTCCTGAAGATCATTAATAGCAGTCATTCTCTGAAAAAACAGCATGAGCAGACAATGAGCCGTTGCAACGAACTTTGGAAGCTTACACGGTCACCGAAACAAAAAGAGGTCATGTTGGAAACGCTAAACGAGGCACTGAAGAGACCAATGGTTGTACGCTGGAATTCGCTTTTTGATGCAATATCACAAATATTGTCTCGTAAAGACAAAATTAAAGAATTCAGCATCAAGATCAAACTGAGGAATTACCTTAAAGATTCTGACTTCGACTACCTGGAAGAATATACAAAATGTTTGAGACCGGTTTGTGAGACAATTGACAAGCTGCAAGGAGAGCTTTCCTGTTATTACGGTTATGTTCTGCCTTGTCTTGTCTCACTGAAACGAAGACTGACCAGGCTAGTTGAAGACAGAACGTTGCACATTTGCACTCCTCTTGCGGCAGATCTCATCGAAAGCGTCGAGAAGCGTTTCGCAGATTTTTTTCAAGTTCAAAACAACGGTGAATTTGCTGCAATTGCTGCTATGATCCATCCGAAATTCAAATCAAGTTGGGTGAAATGTTTATCGGCAGAAATCCAAGAAAGAATCCACGAGTTGCTGATGAATGCAGCTCGACGACAAATGGATCGACCAACATCGGCGGAACCTGCACGAATGGACATCGGTTCATTTTTTGATTTTCGAGAAGACAGCAATTGCTCAACTGTATCGATGTTTGATACGTCGGATGCTGAATTGCATGTCAGGAAATACCTGCAAGAACCGTGCACAGATAACATCTCGGCAGTAACGATTTATCCTGTCGTGAAAAAATTGTTTCTTCTGTATAACACGCCTCTACAGTCGTCGACTTCTGTTGAGCGGTTGTTTTCATATGCGACCATGTGTAATCTGCCTCGATGCAATCGACTGACTGACGAGAATTTTGAAATTCGCGTGTTGTCAGCTTCAAACGCATCGAAATAATAGTTTCGATTGAAGATCTAGATATAGTCTCGATTAAAAAACAAATGGTTTTATTATGATTTATTCCAGAATGTGTAATATTGTAATTTTGATTGATTGAAATTGACCACCGATATGTTTTGATAATTAATATTTTTATTTGTTTTATTTTTGTTCTGTAAAAGAAGAAGGTGAAACCTTATCATTAGCTCAATTTTTATGTGATTAAAATATCCGCAACGCCGAGCTGATGAAAATGAAAAATTTCTGAAAAAGACCGATTTTTGACCAAGTTATGAACAGCTGAAAATCGCAAAATTGTATGAAAGAATGTTCCATTCATCCGCGGTTTCAGCGGGCCGATGACGTCAACATCGAAAATTGATTTATTTCATATTTCTTTCATTTACTCGTTTTCTAATGATAAAACCTTTTTTTAATATTAAAAAAAGATCAAGTTCCTAAATATTCATAACATTCTAATTATTCACAATTTTTAAAATTGTTAAACTTTATCAATTTCACAAAATTTGTAAAATTATCAAAAATTTTTGATAATATAAAATTTTGTTGATATGTCAAGTTTTTTTGGCATCATGGGAGTGGGATTTCAGCTATTTTTATTCCCTAGAGCGTGTTTTACTCCCTCGGGCTGTCGCCCTCGGGAAAAACTCCCGCTTCCTTGGTACAAAAAACGCTATATTGACCTCGTGCGCATGCTCCGCATGCGCCCTTGGTGCATAATATACTATTTTGTACCATGGGAGCGGGATTTCAGCTGTTTTTATTCCCTTGAGCG
>JAPYZS010002148.1:0-12947 GCA_030522925.1 Trissolcus japonicus
AGAAAAGAAAAATGACCTTATCAGCCTTTTACATTACCTGCGACCAGAAGCCCGAATGTTTTACGAGAACTTACCAGCTGAAAACAGATCTTCGACTACCGGAAACTATGATCCTGACATTGCTGATATGGAAGACTCGGAGCTGAACCAAGAATGTGCAGACATAATCCTAGAAGCTTCAACCAAAAAGATGAAATTGAATCCTACATCTTCTACCAAATCATTGATGAAAAAAAAATCAAATCGACGAAAGCAGACTTCAGTCTCCGAAAGCTCAGAAGACAGTGAATCACCCGATGGCCAGAATCATTTCAAGAAAGCCAGATTGGACAAAGAAAATCTGACAGCCAGACGCTCGACCAGATTATTAAACAAAAGAAGTGCAGTTTATACGGAAGAATAGAGATTTTTTTTAATTAAAGGATTTTGTATAATAATATCGTCGAATTATTATGTAGTCAACAACAATTATTATCAAAAACATGTTTCTATTTGTACAAACGATGAACGTTGAAAAATGTAAAAATCAGATTTAATTTATTTAATTTTAGATTTGTTATTTCACCAAGTAAAGTATAAATATATATATGGTGCCATATATGGTCTATGATAGTTATTTTTATATACCTGTGACATGTATATACCATAAAATTGACTTAACAGGTGATTTTTCAAAGACAGAATACCAAACAGCTGGAGACTCGCACGCACGTGTAAAATCCAAGAACTTATTCGACTGCAATAGCTGTATTTTCATTACACATTCAATACACATTTAATTTAAGATTTAAAATTATTTTGATTTTCTCAAGAGTGACGTAAGAATGAACGATGATTCTCCCCCAGGGTATAAAAAGTATTTTCACAATTATAACGAAGGAAACAAAATTCCGAAACGTACTTTAGAGAGATACCAAAGTCAAAACCGCTTGACGCCGAAAAAGAGAAGGACGTTGACTATTTTAAATTGCATGTTATCTGTATATTAATTATTAACTTTGAAACTTTATTAATTTGCAAATTATGTTAAAAATGGTTTTTAATCAATTTATCATTCTTTTTCGTATTACTTTCTAATATGTCATTTTGTTTAATTTATTGTCACTTCATAGTTACAATTTAAAAGTTAAAAACCTTGAGCATCGTCTAAAGATTCAATACAGTTTAATCAACTTGTGATGTTCAAACAATTTTCAATTGTAAATCATAAAATGAATTTCACAAGATTCACAACATTAGATTTCATTTTTTTATGTAGCATTATTTTGGCTGTTCCGTATATGTTATGAGCAATTTCGGGAACCGGGAAATGTCATAGCTTGACATAACCTTTTACTGTTAAATTCGATGTCCCATGAAGGTGAACAATTAAATAAAACGATGGAAATCGTATTGTTTAAAAATCGAACATTTGTCTGAGTATATTAGAGGATTGGTTCGGTCATTATTGTTAAATTGTAACAAAGATCAATTTGTAAACGCAAGAATTCAACTCGTTTTTCACTCTATTTTATGTTACCGGAGGAAAACAGCGACAAGGGTTTCGAAGGTCAGTAGCAGTAATAAAATTCAGTTTTCTCGATTGAGTTGAGTCGGTAGTGCACCTGACGGGCTGTCGTATAGGGCGCGTGTTTTATTGAGAACGATGGCGTCCACAAAGAAGAAGCAACAGAGAAGAAACTGAAGACTTTTTGGAAGACGTAATTTCAATTGTTTCCAGCGGGGCCCGACTTACGTCAACATGACAATTGACTTCTCCGTGAGCGTATCTGCCCGGGCATAATACGAGGCTTAAATGACGATCGGTCTTCCAGTAATCAGGCTAAAGCAAAGCAGGCCCACCTCGGAGAGCAACGCGACCACGACCCACATCAAACCAATCCTGCACGTACCAAACTCTGTCGCTTACGTTCCACTTTTAAAAAAAGCCAAAACGGAATCCACGCCGGCTTTTGTCACGGACCTCGTCACAGACTTCGGCAAGATTCCAGATCCGTTCTCCATTAACAATCTCATTAAATCGACAATCCCAATCCAACTGCAGCCGTCTTTCGCTAACTTTGATAATAATACTATCAATGGTAATGTCAAAAATACTGAGACTTCAAGGTTCGATAACAAGTCAGGATCTTTGTTCTCCAACTTTAACGAAGTAAACACACTGCCACGGGAAGACCGGTACGCTATTCTCAGACCTGGACGTGACAGCAGTCCTGGCGCTCATATAGCAGGCCCAGGAAGATAATATAACAAAAAGCATGTGAAATGTCAAAGCGAATGGTCCGAATTTGAATTGGGAGTAAGAACAACAGAAACGTAATCTCAAACCCGTTAAAAAAAGATTTGTAGCTGCCGTCAGTGAATCTCGGTAACAACAATATGAAGCCGGTACTCATTTTGCACGAACCGATTCCGATCGATATACTTTCCGATAAATAACGATTCACTGTGGTCTGTGGCAAAACCTGACAACTGTTCGTGTCCGCGTGTCATGCAAATCCTTTTATGCTTGTTTCCTGCGTTAACGATATGTCAAGGAATTCTGCTATCCAGTTCTTATGATGTGTGAAGAGCAAGAATATTTCGTAAATTATTTTATTTTGAAACCTCAGGGGTAAGATCTATAAAAAATGAATATGAAACACTGATATGATTATAAAAAATGAATCCATCTAACTTTAAAGCTATCTATTTTGAATTGGCTTAGATTTTTTTCTATCGCTTGCTGGGGATGAGCAAAATCCTCTAAGCTTGGAACAGATAAATTCCCGGGCGGATGCATGTTAACCAGTGAAACGTTTTAGGAATAGAGCAGCATGTGCTGCTGGGAGTTGTTGATTATATGTTGAGCTGGTGGTCGATATATTGTCGTAGAAGTTTCGGACAAAAGGCAGGGAGGGGGGTGAATGAAAATGTAATTTTTATTAATATATATTTTATATGTTTTAGTAATATATGTTTTTTTTATTAATATAGCGTATAATAAATACGCTCTTTTGCGTTGAACTATATGTTTTAGCTGTTGACATTAAAACGGTATAGTGTAATGTACAAATCATTGAAAATATAAAAAACAAACAATTTACAAACAAACAAGAAACAGATATTAAAGCAATCAACAAAGGATACAAAAATGCGGCAGCCATTAGTGAAAACGAATCATGGTTTGCACGTAAACGCATTGCATTTTGCGACGTTTGGATGTCTTTAACAAACTTCTCAATGGACGAATATTTGTATTTTAAATAAAAACGTCTCCTATGGCAATTCAGTCGTAAAATTTAGCCGGCTGAAAGTGAAGTGTTCTCTGCCCAAAGATGGTATAGTCGCGGAAAATGAAGAAAGATATAATGCGTAATACTGAGAGAATGTATAAAATCGAGTTTTAACACCACTTTATCAACTTAATTATTGTAAATTATTAAATTAGAATAGCGAATAAGTGAAAATTTCTGTACGTGATTGTACGTGAATTTATTGATGCGAGATAACTGAAAATTATTCATGTGTGTCTGGACTTGTTCTGTTGCTTGATAACTTTCTTGTAGGACGTAACATTAAATGGCTGGAAAACTTTCATAACAATTTCGTGAGACCCTCTTGGGCCCAGCGTCAAAGAGTTTAGATCAATGTTGGTGTTTAGTCTCAGATTAGCATATGGTTGCAGATATTCTACTACTGCAGACACTAATCGAACAGAGGTGAGGAATGACTTTTGCAACGATTGAAATTGGATGTTCGAATGTTACTCCCACAGAACAGCTGATCCATCTTTGAACTGGTCGAGATGTTTTCGAGGCAATATGAAAGGTCGGTTTGTTTACAATAACGAAACAAAATTCTCGAGGCCATACAAAAATTTTATTCATTATAAAATCTATTTATTTAATTATTCAACAATTGCTTGAAAAATAGTTTATATTTTTGAAAAACAATTGTTATATGACCTTGGTATATTACTTATCATGCGGCGGATGTATAATTTTCTCCTACGAGTGAGCAAGACAGCAATCGCGAATAAGCGACTGCTCGTCTGTGCTCGCGAGTGACAGAGAACTATACAGCGGCCACGAGTTAAATACGATATTTTTCTTCACAAGTTCTTCTGCGCTGTGAAAAAATTATATTTTGAAATTCTAATGAACACCCTGTTTGATTTGCAACGACACATATGTCTTGTATCAAGTTTGTTGGAAAAACGTTTACGAAATTTTTTTTGTGCATGACGGCTGCAGATGTACATACATATAAACTTGGATCCATAAATTATGAATTCTTTCGAACATTTCTGTCGCATTTTTGATTGGTTCTTATTGTCGCGGACTTTTTTTAAGTAGAAATAATGATGGAATCATTGTACATAGTGTTATACTCGATGAAGAACTTCACATCAGCCAAAGTTATAAAATAAAATAAAATTGACTATATGAATATAATATCATGTACTTTTTTGTTATTCGAAAAACATTTGAAATTAAATACATAACAAATATGACAACATTTTCAGGATGATGAACGAAAATCAGAAACACCAGAACCAGGAACATCGGCCTTCAGCGTACCTCCAGGTGCTGATACAACATATAGCGAGAGCCATGGCCAGGGACTCTGTGCTTCAAGTGACGAAGAGTCAAACGAATGGGAGCTTTCACCAGGCAATGAACAAAGTTTCGATGAAGTTGGTGCTCCTGAGACAGTGCAATTATATTTTACTACGGATTGCGAAGTACCCGTCCATCCGTTTGCCCGTCTTCCGTCCAGTTTATTAAGAGGGACGATGCGCAGATAAAGACTACAGAGGTCGCGGGCGCATCTTACGGTGTCTCCAATTTTTTTAAAAATAACATTTATTAACATTTCTATCCCTTCACAATTAACAAAATTGACATTAACAAAAGTTGTATTATCGTTGCAGATTCCCTTGAGTGACACCTCAGGACTAGACTCTTCACAGTTTACAGAAGAAATTGAGTCAGATGAAGATTCTGTAGAGAACAGAGACAGAGATCAAATAACAGCGAAGGAGATCAAATGTATTCATTTTTGAAGAACCATATGCCCAAAGAACAATTTTTCACGAAAATAGGAATATCTGCCACAGCCAGTCCTGCAGACGTTGTTCTGATGTTACTAACTTACAGCGTACCTCACAATTTACCATTAGTGGCTGTGGAACATTTGTTTCAATTAGTCAATTCAATTTTTGACGAACCTGTTGTACCTGACACAAGTTATTAAATTAATCTGATGTTGAATCCAAATCATGATGCAACATTTCATATCACGTGACATGAGTGTGAATCGTACTTGTGCCAGTACGATCTAAGCAATAGGCAACGTACCATCACATGTCAATCTTGTGAAGCTTTATTTGATATTAGTGACCTGTCTTTATCGAATTGCTTTGCTGTCTGGGATACTTAACAGGAAGTCAAACAGTTAATCGAAAAAAATGCCGAGTACTACAATAATGTAGTGAGAAACAGACCAGTGGACAATGAAAACATGAGTGACATATACGACAGAAAGAAATATCGGAAGTTTGTAGAGAGTCTTTATGTTGAAGATCGTCTGAATTATGCAACCTCTACATTCAACGCTGACGGATCACCTTGTTTCAAAAGTTCTACTTTATCAGTTTGGACATGTATATTGTATGCGGCTTGTGGTTTGGCATCAGCAAGCCGAACATGAAGGTCTTTTTACAGCCTATTGTTAAACAGCTAAAAGTCCTGAGCGAGACAGGTATTGAGTGCAACATTCTTGATGAAACAAGACGTATCAAGATCTACAGTTTATGTTGCTGTGTAGATTCTGCTGCTCGGTCACCAATGCAAGGCTTGATTCAATATAATGGATGCAGTTGGTGTTATCACCAGGGAACAATTTCATGTCGTTATTTGTTTATCAACCTATTCAAATTAACTTAAGAAATTGTACATAATTGCAGGTTTTTGGTCTGAACCAGACAACTGTATAAAGTATCCAGTCAAAGATGGCCACTATGACCGCAGGAATAAGGATAATGCAGCGGAAGATATAAAAACAACTTCAAACGGTTATAAATACGAATCTCCTCTGTTGTCACTACACAAATTCAATATCATCGAGGGATTTGTCGTGGATTATATGCACAACATTCCGCTTGGAATAGTTAAGGCGTTTGGACATTTCTGGTTTAGTGTACGCGATGAACCGTATTCCCTGAAAAGACAGCAAATTAGATTGCTTGATAACATTTTGTTTTAATTGCGTGTTAGGTTCCAAAAATCATTCTGACTAGCTGAAAGGTCCGGGGTGAGGTCGAAGACGAACAAGTAGTAACCTTTGTAGTAATACTCGCGAGGTATATTATTTCTTTCATTCAAGAAATGAATACCGCTTCCGGAAAAAAGACTCTGGTAACAGTCCACAAACCGCTTGCTATCTCCAAACTCAGGCTGATACGGTTTGGAATGTATTTGAACTCCGTCGACGTAGAGGCTGAGAAAGTTAAGGTTATAGTGGTGGAAGTTGAAAGGATTTTTTGTTACATTCCCTTTGAAAGCCTTGTTATCCACAAAACCCAACACGACGCGTTTCGGTAACTGTCCTAGGATGACGTTGTCAATGGTCTCCCCGTGAATACCGGCGGGCAAAGTAACAGTTTTGACCTCTACCCGAGTGAAGGGATATTTCGCTGTGGTTTTAACCAAGGCTCTGGCGTGGCCGAGTAGCACACCTGGGGATACCTTGACTCCACGGATCAGCAAACTAGCGTCAACGATGTGTATCTTGTGCAACTGGGCTGTGTCCATGAGGCAAAACGAATCCCGCGACCTGAGGAGGCGCATACGCAATTCCACACCGTTTAAAAGAAAACGCTCCTGGTTGAAGACGCCGCAGTGAAGATGACCAAGGAGGTCCACTGTACGACCATTCGTGAAAAACTCACGTCGCGACGCGAGACCTTTGTTTGCGTCGTCCGTAGCGTCCATGTTTCCAGGTGTGTCGTCGTACCACAAAACGGTGGTGAAGTGTGACTGTTTAGCTGCCGGGCCGTAGTTGAAGAGAGTCTCAATGTACGCCCGGTAAGCGTATGCGTTGTTGCTAGGCGAAACCGGTTTCTGATCGAAAAAGATGTCGATCTGATTGAACAACGAACTCAGGAGGTTGTTTACGGGTCCTGCAAGTCGTGGCACTTCTTCCTCGACAGCAGCAGGCGTTAATGGCTCAATTTTGACACTGACGGCGAGCATTGTCTGTCTAAGGTCGATATACTCGTCCCCTAACCCTGGCGCTGTGAACTCGATCGGCAACCCATCCGTCAACGACGAGATGGGTTTGCAGTGCACCCAATGCGATCCTTCGATAGCTGTTTGTGTGGAGGGTAACGTATACAGCTCAAGTTCGGACTTCGTACACTCCGAAGAGGAAGCGTGGAGGAACGCCATCACGCAAACACATCCGTTACAGTTCAATTCCTTTTATTTGCTACGCTTCTAGTCTTCTTGACCGGGCGTTTCCGCTTCGATTGAACCGTGCGCCGTCTTTTCGTCTTTTTATACCCCGAACCAGACATAACCTTCTCGATCCTCTCCCGTGCCTTGCGTTTCAAACTGTCTCGCGGTTAGGCAAAACGTGTGCGCACGGTGCTTCTCAGCGGCATCCCTCTCGAGGTAACGTCGCTCGCGATATCAAGTCCAGCTCGAAGAGCCTATTTACCGACCGTTTGCAAAGCTGCTTTACCGACGGATGTTGCACCTCGCGAAAGGAGCAGTAGGAATGCTCGAAAGACTCCACCCAGGAACGATCCTACACCGTGACCTCTTTGATAGAGTGATCCAGCGTATACGCGTTGGAGCCCGTACCCGCTCTGGATGTCGAAATGGTCCACGTAAGAGCTCATAGTATACTGTCACGGTGAAGCTGAAGCGTCACCGTCAAGAGCCCCTCTTCGAATGGTACGGAACGTCCAGTGTGGTCCCTTATATCAACCTCAACGGTTCGAAACCCGTTGGTCGAAACGGGTATGTTTCTCGGTACAGGAAACGTCATGATCTTGACAGACCCATACGAGTACCCGGACAAGTTCACAGGGACGGTTCTCAACAGCTGCGACGTAACGCCGCCAACGATCGTGCTTTCGCAGAGGTCGGTGTATACAAAAAGGGTGTTTGGTAATGCTGCTGCTAGACTCACAGGGTGCTGCGGGAGCTCTGTATCCGAAATCTCAAATTTTTCACGGTATCCCAAAATACGGGCAACGGGTTCAGATAGATCCACAACGTGATCGTTGCACCCGCAGACACGTTGCATCCTGAAGTACCCACCGTCCGATACAGAGAAAGCGATGTGTTTATCCAACGGAGTGGTGGAGCCTCTCGATGATGTTTTGCACATCGGAGTACACCCCTGCATTGATATCGGCTGCAGCTAGCAACCGGAGTCCCGGACCGTAAACCTTAACAATTGTGTTGACAGGAACATGTAGAAAGGTCTGAGGATATGAAATTTCCGTCAAGGCGACGATCCACTGCCCTGACAGGTTGATATACTGCGGTAGCCTCGTTGTGAACCGCGTGGTCTTCGGTTCGTGTTGTCCGGAAAGTAGAGCACGCTACTATTGCTAGGGAGAACCAGTTAAAAATCCTCACGCATTGTACACCACGCGTCGAATCTCCGGGTCGTAAGAGTTCTCGTCGATTTCCTCACCGTCGCTGTCGCGTAGAATGTACACTGGAGGAGGTCTATGGTTCAGCACTCGGCAGATCTCGAAGACCTCTGTACTCCACCTCGGAACGTATCCTTCCGTGAAAGCAGTCTTCGCGAGTAGTAACTATAGGGATCCGAAGTGAGAGCCATTTTAATGAGGTCACACGTTTCACTTTCAATTTTCCTATGTTATAAAATAGGTGACACCTTTCACCTTGATTTTCGTTAATGCTCTATGAATTAGGTCATTACCTTTTACCTTGAATCATGCCAATCTGTGATTTCCGTGTTGTAATTGTATGAATAGTTAGGAAATTGTTTAAGAAATCTATTATAGTACATTGAATGAAAAAATTCACTACTGATGTACCCTGTTACCACTTTGTGTTTTAAACGAAAACCCTAAAAATTAAGATGACATATTCTAAATTTTATTTCAGCAACAACTCGTGGACTAACACTGCTTTCGATTCAAGAGTAGAGAATTTTTGTTTTGTATAAAAAAAACTTAATGAACCTTGTTCGCTGCGAACAGTGTCCGGTGTACGCTGGTCAGTTACAATGATGTGAAAAAAAATTTTTTTTTTCAGAAACACGTGATGACTTTTTTCGCAATTTCATTTTGCCAATAACTTCGGAACTAACATTGCTTTCAAATCGAGAGTCGTAAATTTTTAATTTGTTTGAAAAAAGAAAAAAAATTTCACGTGTCCTCAACAATTGTACTGATGTGAAAGTTAAGTTCGAACAATAAAATTTAATATGTAACATATTGGAGCGAATGGTAGAAAGAGGTGTTTTCAAATTAATCAATACATTTTTGGACCACTTCTATTGGTTGACCTAATTTTTCTTCCAAAAGTGGGCATTTTCCGCGTTCTATATTGTAACCCGGTGCTTCCCAGGATCGATTCCCGGGCCCTGGGCCGGTCATCCTCCTGGTGGCTGGCTGGGTCTCAGTGTCCTCGTCGTCACGCGTCGAGCGGGTTCCGCGTCGCGATGAACTTGCCAGGTTCGGCCTGGCGTAAACGCGCGGCGCGGGACTTACGTCTTTCGGCAACGATCACGGCGAGATGGCGAGCAGTCAAGCGCGGGATGGCAGCGAACACGGGTCGTTGGCCTCTACAATAAGAATAGCGTCCCGTGACGCCACGCAGCTCGGCAACGGTATGCCTCGTCGCACGCATGCGCGAAGCGATAGATCAGCTCATCGTTGCATCTCGCACACGCGCGAAAAAGCGCGGGTAAGTGACGGGTTTGAACATTACCCATCACAATATATACATTAGAATGATGCTCGATGATCAGTGCTCCGGTCAAGTAATCATGGAAGACTTCGTTGTATTGTGTGGTGTTCTCATTTCGTTTTTTGATATTAATATACGACAAAGTCAGAAATTGTCTCGCAAATTTTTAATACGTTTGATGTGGTGCATCTGAAAAAAGTGATCTCGCGGTGTACTGCGCGTCGTTCAACGGAGTTGAAAAACTGTGCTTTGGCTGCATTAAAAGTGAAAGGTGAGCTACACGAAAATTAATTTATCTTAAAAATAAAAAATAAATTCAAAAAAATATAAAAATATAAAAATAAATTTTACATGTGTGTAATTGTTGCAAAATCTGCTTTGAAAAATTCTGAAGACAAGAATGAAGGTAATAGATTGTCATTTAATATCATTGTGTGAAAAAAAAGAAACGATCAATTAATGAATTTTTATTTATTGTAGAAAATGTACCGCTTGTTATAAAACGTAAATCAGAATATACTGTTAGGGAAATTTTAGCCAAACGTTTACGCTGTGAGGAAATTAAAAAAAAAGGATGCTAAAAGTCGAAGAAAACGTTGTACGTTGAAATGATATAAAATGATTCAATGGTAAAAAAAAACATGAATAGAAATTTTTTTAGATGCTCTTAAATTAATGTCATCAGCGAATAAAACTAACCAGAAAAATATAAACTTGGAAAAAATTGTTGAGGTTTTAAAAAGTGAGCAGAAGAAAAACAATGAGAACAACACAGTATTTCAAAGTGAGTTTATAAAATTGAAAAACATTCCACTATTAAAAATGTATTTAAACTATATGGAATCTTTTTTAGAACCTGCAGAAAATATCCAACATGTAAACGAGAAAGAAAAAACAGATGAAGAGAACAAAAATTCTTGTAAGTAATGAAAATTAAAAATATCTAAATTAAAAAAAAAATTACTATAAACTTTTTGATACTTTTTTTTCAGGTCCTGCAGAAAAAGTGAGCGTTAATAAAATAACAAATGAAAAAAAATTTCGTGAGTATTCTATTCTAGAAATAATTCAAAGTTTTTCTTTTTATAAATGAATTTTTTTTTCAGAACCATTGAAAAAAATAACTAAGAAAAACAATCGCTCAACAATTAGTAAGTATTTGAATCTTCTGTTAAATATTTTATCAAGTACAAAATATTTTGTATTAAATATTTCTATTTTTTTAGCTTTTGCAGAAGAAGTTCATTTTCTTCTTGACTTAATGAAATGGGCTAAACCTCCAGTCGTTGTGACACCAACAATTGAGTAAATGACAGAAGAGGCCAGAAAAGAAAATGAAAATTTTACGTGTTAAAGTTTTTTCTTTCGTATTGTATTTTTTTTAAAAGATAAAAAAGGTAATAAATAAATTCACACTGTTTTTTTTTCAGATAATGGATATATGTACACATGATCACCGAAACCGACTAAATCATATAATACGACATTGGATGTGGTGGATGAATTAGAAAAGCCTCATTCTCAAACACATCCAGGCCTCACGTGTAAGCATTCTCGTTTAATTTTTAAAAATTGTTTGAAGGTGAACTAATGAAATATTTTGCAGGGCCAGATTTCCAGAATGAAATCATGAATCCAGAAAATATTTAAGAATTAATAAATGACCCAATTTCATTAAGTAAGTAAATATTTTCAATTATTTATTATATATTATTCATCAGTAAATATATCAATTATTCAATCAATGATAAATTGATTTTTCAATTTTTCATATCACCATTCAATTTTCAATCAATGATAAAAATTGATTTTTCAGATTTCGAACTATTTAACATCGATACAATTGTAGAAAACGAATACAATGACATTCCGTACAACAGATTATTGGGAAGTTTGTACAAATTTTATTAGTGTGGAAGTAATTATGTAAAAGCAGATTTATAAAAATGTTAATTTAGATTAAATTTCAGTGGCTGGAATACAAGTCGGAGGGCGCAACCACCAGCAGTACCACAGGATTACAGTGCCATTCTCCAATTTTATGCAACGCGAATGCAAGAGATTTCACGCTTTTGGATTGAACACTGAAATAAAAGTAGGGAACTTACCAAAGAATGAAAACTGTCTTGACTGGCTTGAAAGGGTTATTAAAGAAAACCACGTGCGACTCGAACGACCACATAGGTATGGAAATTTCTCCACCTACATTACCTCATTCAATATGGATACCATTTGAAAATATGTCAAATTTCAACGTCGATGAAATATGGAATTCAATTTTTGAAAGAGCACAAAGCTCCAACGGTTTTTCTATTTCGGTATCTATACGAATCAAAGTAGACTACGTGAAACTTCCTCGTGCAATGGGGGGCTCGAGACCTCTGACGCACGCAAATGTTCAAAAGCAATCAATTTTGACTATAAAAGAAAATAATTTATGCCTTTCGCGATCAATAGTAACAGCAATAGTAAATGCCAAGAAGCGTCATTTTCAAGATCAGCAATGGACGGTAGAGTGGAATGAGATTCGACAGGCAAATAGTACTTTACAAATGAAACGCGTAAGACAATTGATTGCTAATGCCAGTGTATCGATTCCTGAAGATGGTTGTGGAGTATCTGAAAAAGATAAATTTCAACTTATTGAGAGGAGAAGGAATTGCAATAATTGTACCAGATTTTGCAAATTTTGGGCTAGGTGTTCCACCATTTTTCAATGGTACTGATATGGTTATCGAAACAATGGGTAGTGTAAATTTCACAATTAACATCATATATTATCGAGAAGACAAACACTACCGTCCAATCTTGAATGTAACGGGTGCGTTGTGTAATGAAATGTGCAACTTTTGTTTTGAAGCCGTTAAATCGTTAGTAACTCATCGGTGTCAACACAAATGTAAACAGTGTTTTTCGGTACAGTGCTCAGTGGCGAATGAAGATAAGAAAAATATTGAATGTCATGTTTGCAATCGTTTATTTTTCAATAAGAGTTGTTTTGAAAAT